>JAIPRL010000722.1:0-116612 GCA_025469235.1 Pemphigus obesinymphae
TATTATGAAAATCGAAAAATGACCTCTCAAAAGTACCAACTAGATGCAATTTGCTACGGAAACCGGGTATGAGTGTAAAGATCGGAGCTCTCCTTCTGGTAGAAAAAGTGTTTACAGAAAAATAAAAAAAAAAATAAAAAAAAATAAACATCATTGTAAAACCATAAGCTTCCTCGCTACGCTCAGAATCTAAAAAAAATCACTTAAAACCTTAAAAAAACTTAGGGTTAGAGAGAGGCAGCAAACAAATATGTAGGTACCTACACCTATATAAAGCAACGAAATATATATAGATAAATACACACCACTTCGTTACTGCAATTATTTTTAATAAAATACAGTAAATAAGTATGACAATAAAAAAAAGGTCATTCGCATCATTAATAAT
This sequence comes from Pemphigus obesinymphae, assembly GCA_025469235.1. Lineage (NCBI taxonomy): Eukaryota > Metazoa > Arthropoda > Insecta > Hemiptera > Aphididae > Pemphigus > Pemphigus obesinymphae. The sequence continues at coordinate 389 of JAIPRL010000722.1, forward strand.
ATGCACTGGATGCAATCGAAAGCAAATAAATAGTATTTTTTGTGTACTTGCATTTAAAACGCAATCGGACAAACCCCGAACTCGGACACAGCTTTTTTCCGGGTTCAAACTGGTTATTAAAATTTTTCCTGGTTAACCTACTCTTATAATAACCGGTGGTCCCTACCTATAGCTGTATATTTGTTACGTAGTTCGCCATACTGTTAATTTGTAAGTTATAGGTAGTCGAAAAATAAATTGCCTTTTTTTATATACCTACCAATTTTCAAACACGCATGTACTAAAATTCATAGTTTCATGACAATATAGCTGATCTATACAATTATTTACTCTAAAATTAATACTAAAGAAAATAAAACTAAGGATTTATTTTTGTCTTTTTATAAGTACATACCTACCTAATAATAATTATAAAGCTTTATTAACCTAATTGTAGGTATATTTTGTTTGTTTATATTATATTATATTATTACCTACCATAAATTTATTATTTTCTGTTGTACTTTTTTTTAATTTATCAGTTATTTTTAAACTTACTTTTATATTTTATATTAGCATTATAATTAATTCTTATATAATCAAGTTTTCTTCTTTTTAATTTCATATGGGACATTTAGATCCTATACTGCTACTACACACTGTGTCAGTCTAGCACCTATATATATATATATATATATATATATTTACTTATTTTTATGTCTCTACCTTTCTTTAATCACTACCTATTTGTTTTCTCTATGCTCCATACCTCGAATGATTTAAAGTCTTCTTGAATTTTATCTCTATCAATCATCTTTGTTTGTTTAGGATGTTCTTTTATAAATCTGCAGGTCTCTCTGGTCTGTCGTATTATCTGTTCAAACGATCTCTCATATATCCTGCCCAGTCTACTGATCTCCAGGATCCCTACGGCCTACATAAACCTACTATAGTTTTACCTAATACAGGTATTCTAATAATTCTGGATATGTCCTATTATATCTCATATTCTACTTCATTATCCCTCTTTGGTCCATGAATTCTTCTTAAAACCTTCTGTCCAGATATTAAGTACCAACTGGCAACTTTTATTCGTTTGTGGTCTCTAATGTGTCATACCCTTACAGTGATATTGGTTTGACTAATACTTTATGAAAGGTTAATTTGTTTACTTTTATTTTTCTTGACAATATAATATTTGACCATAGCATTATGGTGGTTATAGATAATTTGTTTTGTTCACCTCGTATACATAAAATTTATCACCAATGTCACCTTTACAAAATTATATAAAGTTAATATTATTTCCATCTATATCACAACGTTACCTATAGAAATTGACACATATTTCGGTGTATCCTCATTTATTTTCCAGCCAATTCTTTTCCTCTTTCTCCAGAAATGTTATTTATTTATAAAATGTATAAGTATGTATTATCATACCGCAACTGTGTCAATATAATATAATAAAACTCGTGTAATGAGCAGCTCGCTGTTAATATAATGATAATAATAATAATAATAATAATAATAATAATAATAATAACAATAATAAATGGTTATTTCTTTCTTTAATTTGTATTCCCTCATCTCACAATAACTAAAAACACATTTCATCCATTACATATTAACCGCAGAAAAATGTTATGTTGAATCGTTCGCATAATATAATTTAGCTGCCCGAAAATAATCAACGGCAATGCCAGGATAATCTGATGTGGTTTTATCGTAATATTCGTGTACTGCACGTAGCCATTATATGTACAATGCAGTTAAGTTTTTTCTCCTTTTTATTATTCTCTCTCTCTCTCGTCAAAATTTCACGTTAAATACTGTACAATTGACATTTATTTATTTTTTGGTGTACCATAGCTAATGCCTGTAAATACCCGTAACATCATTATTTTAATGTCACACCGACAAACCGCTTAACACCGCATGTATATACCTACGCAAATCGATTCCAACTTGTTGTATTATAGTGAACCTATAATATATTACTTATAGCCTATATATATATATATAGGTACATTTATATACTTAAATCGATTTCTACCGCCGTCAGCTCTATACATCATATCATAATGTATCATAACCTATAGTATACATTATTGTACACAAGTCACAAACTTCAATGTACGATTTCACGAATTAAGCACTTTTAATAATCGCCATAAATAATGACACGTAAACGTTAAACGTACACTTTTGCACGATGGCATGTATATCTATTAACTTATAACAGTGGAATCGGAACAAATTTTAGGCACGCTCGTGTATACATTATAAAAAATATACTCCCCCTTTGGTTAGGTACGCAAATAAACCTTTGAAATTACCATTATGTACGTATACGTACGTATACGCTGTTTATTGTGTAGATAATTTTGTTATTTAATTTACATATACGTTTTGCTATTTAATGTCCACTACCTACTTCGTTTTTAAATAAAATTCAAATACAAAACAGTTCTAAACAATACTGCAATTATTTCGAGTTTCTTGACCTACCGAAATTATTACCTATCATTAATGGATGCAATATTTTTATTTTTGTAATACGAATTATTATATTATATAATAAAATGTCTTTTTCTTATATAAATTGCGTATTACACAAGCGTATCGAAATTTTTTCAGGTATATATATATATATATATATACCATTCAATCATCATCATTTTTTCTTCCCAAAATTACATTTTTTAACACGTCGTACAACACGCATTTACTACTTACAATAACTTATATACACTTATTATATACACTATAATATAGGTATAGATAATATTCCACAATAAAAAATATAATTTATGGTATTAGAAAAATTCAAAATATATATATATATATATATATATATACAGTCTATTAGCTCTAAACGGAACAAATAATGGTCCGGAAATAAGACGGTTAAAAAAATTAATACCTACTACTAATTTGTAATTCGAAACAATTGTTGTGTTCAGCATAATATATTTTTTGATGTTGTTTTTTATTGTCAATTTCTTATTTTTTTATTTTTAATAAAAAAAAAAAACATGTGAAGGTATAAAAAGATAAAAACCACACCTAAACCATTTTTGTTCATTGGGACATTGTAAATTTGGAAAAAAAAGTCTTAAATCAGCACATATACTATCGGAACACAAGCTCGTACTTATATAGGTACACACATATGAATATACACACGCACTATCGGACAATCGTAAAACACACAATTAAAACTCAGATTATACCGACTCTCTGGTGTTCCGTATCTCCTCCCACCAACGTCGTGCCTTCGTAAAAAAATATAAAAATTAAAAATCCTCCGTCTTCCTGACTTCCTCAGGCCCACCAAGGGAATATGTAGGTCACCGTTCTCATCAATTGACACCGGCCTAGGCCTAAATATAAACGATTTGATAACATTGTATTATTGTTATAATTCAGAGGCCTTTTCTGGGATCGAGAGTGCGCGAGGCGGTCACCACCAATAACTCTAAATATATACATATATATATATATATATATATCTTTGCAAACACTATTGTATATGTATACTGTATATAATACAAATACATAAAAGTACGTACATAGATTATGTATATAAGTACATTTAAAATTATATGATCGCAACGGCTGCAGCGTGCAGGTTTAATTCGGACGTGATATAAACGCGATATTAAGTCGTAGCGATCTACATAATTTATGTAAGTATATCGATCATCCTGTAGACATCCAGTTCAAAACTTAAATACTGCAATATATTATGATTAGGTAGAGCTTTTTATTTTGAAGTAGGCATAATAAATATAACCAAAAACTCTATCTATAGTATTTAGAGAAATTATATTATATAATAGTAATAGGTTAATCGGGGGGAAAAAAAAAAAGACAACTAGTTAGAAAATCATAAAATAACTTCATTAACGTACCAACTAGAACCAATTTTCTATTGAAAACTATTTTATTTACAAACTCTCGCTAGACTCCTTCGAGAACATATCGAAAGAACAGTATTCAAAACGCGACATGGCTCTATAGAGAACGAAAAATACTTCTACTTTATGGAAGAGTGATGAACAAACGTAAAGGATTTGATAGAGATCACAGTACCTACAAAGGTGAAGGATTAAGGACGAGATCGAAAAATAAATGAATATGAAGAAAGCTATATAAGTATATATAATAATATAACTAAGGTGAAGTCGGAAGTGGACTACGATAAAATGCCTGGATAGTGAGGCCTCGGTGTACCATATTATGAGCAATACTATAATAATAATAATCAGACTCGCAACTTATTATTTCATGTTTAACAGCTACAACTAAAAAAGTTTAAAACGCACTCGACTGAACATTTTTATCACGTTTTCCTGAAAAAAGTATTTTTTGGACGATCGATATGTAAATAATAAATATTATACATATACATATATACATAGGTACCTACGCGTTGCGAATCAAATTTTTACGATTTTTACCGGTAAACAACGAGAAAAATTCTACATAAAATAATAATAAATTTCCAACGGGAAAAAAAAAAAACAATAATGTTATATTATTTTATGCGCATAAATAGGTATACTATGCACGTGCGGTATAGTATATAGTGTTGTTCCACTTAGTTTTCGCTCGTAAATTTTAAATAAAACAACTCAAACCGTCAGAATTTCGTGTTTGTACGTTGCCGCTGCAGTAGGCATTTATAACATAGTAATGCCAATATAATAATCGAACGTATTAAACGGGTAAAAAAAAAAAAAAAAAAACCGCGTGTTTTAATAACGATTTTTATATTATGTAGGTATAACACATATTTATAATATCATGTGCGGAAAGCTTCGTACACTATACGTATATAATATATACTGCATCATATTCTAACGCGAGGAACGATTGTTGTTTCCTATTCAATTAATTATTATTATTGTTTATTAACTTTGTAAAATCACAATTTTAATTGGATCGATTTGTTTTAGATCGATCGGTAACGTATAAATCGATATAATGTATTATGTACGGTCTATGGTGTGCGGTGTTATATCGAAATATTTATAGTAATATATAATATATTATAATAGGCAAGGCTGGGCATTAACGAGTTAGAAGTTAAAATTAAGTTAAAAAGTCAAGTTAATTTTAATTAAGTTACTTTACACGTTACTTTTTTTTCAGATTAACTTTTGACTTAATAAGTTACATTTTTATTAAAATTAACGTGTTAACTTCAAGTTAACTTTATACAAAAGTAGGTATCTTGGCAGTTAGGTGTTATTTATTGATTTTTTATTTATTTCTCGTATAAATGACGTGTTGTATTTTTATTTTTACATGTATACACTTTTTAAGGCAAAAGAAGTCCCCAGTAGTTTTTTTGAGTGTAAAGAGCGTAACTATTCTTTTTTACTTTTTCACCATATATAAGTATATCGAGTTTTTTTTCCTAATTAAGAAATTTTAACTTTTCAACTTAATTAAGTTACTTTTTTTTTTTCAAAGTTAATCAAAATCTACGAGTAACTTTTAACTTAACTTAGATTATATTATTTTCAATTGACTTAACTTAACGAGTTAAAAAATATAGTTAACTTGCCCAGCCTTGATAATAGGTATATAATATAGCTGATTCTTTATATAGCGGCCACATAGCGAATACATTATATAAACACAAATTATAACAATATATATTACATTACTAATTTGCCCTTTACAACAATATAATAATGTATTATTAAAATAATGAAATTATAATATTGTATAGTAACCCATTCACCTAGTTATCTATATATCACGACGCGTATTTTTTTTTCGACGCTTTGAACACAATTTAATTACTTGCGAACGGCTTTTTAACGCTTATACCTATCTTATCATTTAACACATATGTTACAATGATATATGATATAAATATATACAATATATATATATATATATATATAATATTATAATATATGATATATAGGTAGGTATATAAATTGAACTTTTGTAACAAATATTTATAAATTTGATCCGTCGTCGTTTAAAAGCAGGCCATATATGCTATATATTATGTACTATGGATACACATATATGTATGTATATTATACCTATCTGTAGTTTTATGTGTTAAACGTGTTTTAATTGATTATTTTATAAGCCACATCGTTAATACAACACGGTCGCGGTAGCAGTTAACGGCTCCTCGCCTCTCTGCTCCACGGCCTTTTACGATTTATCAATCAATCAAATTAATTTACCAATTACTCTCGTCCATTCAACGTTCGAAATTTTAACATATTATATTGCAACAGGTTATAATCTATCTTTATTTTCATGCATACAATAATATATATATATATATATATATATGTAGGTAGGTACCTATATACTTACCTATATTACTCTTACCGCACTCTCATCTACATTCTGTAAGCTGTATATTATATTTTCAATGATATTTATTCAGTGCTCGAATTGGCAAAACAAAAGTAGGGGGACTCTATTTACTTTTAAAAAAAGAGCGTCCCCATCACTTATACACTATTACACTATTTTAGCATAGTTTCTTCTGCTTCTCTCTAAAAATAGTATAGAGGTACGCTAAAATTTCTGAAAAATTAGTTGAGGTACTCAGTCCCCCCGCGTCCCCCTCCAATTCGAGCACTGTATTTATTACAATTATTATTTTAAATAACTGGAAGTATAACGAACGCGAAAATATAAAATCAAAATATCATTTCAGAAAACAATATAAATATAAATCCGACCACTACTATCAAATTCATGCAAATACCTACAATATTGTTTCGTTTCACTACGTTTACTATTTTTTGAGCGCTAAATTGCTATATTATATGCGCCTATATATATATATACTTCTTGTATATAATACTTGTCACAATGATCGTGTTAAAAAACTAGCTGAATAGACTATAATCTATAACTATACAATATACATATAATATATAGTGTGTTTGAATATTAAATATAAACAATACGTACAAATTAATGTCGCCAATATATTATACCATTGAATTTTAAGAATGTTGAACAGCGTATGTATATATATAGTATAATAGTCAAACACACATTTATATTAAAAAAGTAAAAATCCATTGATATATTTGTTGGCGTACAAAATATTAATGATCTAAACGCATTATTATATGGGTACAACTAGCGCATATAAATATATAGAATGAAGAATACACTATACGTACATAATATTTTGTTTATACAGAGTTTTTTTTTATAATAACAGCTTATAATATGAAAAAAAAAAAAAAAAAAACGTTAACCGGGTGGGATCACCCAAGGCAATTCATATTTTATTAATTTTTTTCTGTTTACTTTTCGAAACTTGGTTAGCTTCCGAATACTATACAAATTATTACGATTCGTTATACAAATAATAATCAAACACTATTATAGTATATATATATATATATATGTCTGTATATAGATCGGCTTTAATTGACTTAATAGTAATACTATGTGTTATGATGTTATATTGACATTATGAATTACAATGCACTTTAAATGTGTAGTTTTTCACGTAGGCCCATCAATATTTTATGTGTCCTATCATTATCGGCGTAATAGCCCTTTACATGTGAACAGGTTTGCCCCGATTCCGTACGTACGAAATAAAAAAAAAAAAAAAAAAAGTTCACTGATAAAGCTGGAAAATAATGAGGCCTGAGGTCTCCTCTCATAATATGACAATTGACAACCACGTGTTGATCATAAAATGACGTACATCATTCGCTATAGTCATTATGCACACCAATGAAAACTGAAAATACGTTCATTCGCCGTTAGATTATTTTTATATTATACCATAATAAACTCGGTACAATATCATTAGGTATGTATAATTTGACTGAAAATTTGAGCCATATACATATTGCATTCTGATGATAATTGGTAACAATATAAAATTTTGAATAAAATGCATAGGTACTTTTACATTTATACATGGAAAGTATATAATATAATAATAATAAAAAAAAAAAAAGTATTTAAGAACATGTACAGTGATGTATTGTGGCGTATACTCTGTTATTTTTGTAATATATTGCGTATACCTACAAAAAAAATTGTGATACGGCCGTTAAATGGCGTACACTCTCTTTTCTTATTTTTATTTTTGAGAATTTCAACATTACAATTTACGTAAAAGTTTTTTTTATACTTTTTCAATAATATTTATATTACGTACTAATATTATTATCATATTATTATTCATGAAACATATAATTTATTATAATATGTAATTAAATAATGGCTTAATATACAAAGAAAAATTCATTAAGTATAATATACAATAATTAATAAATAATATTATTATTGGTATTATTATGACTCATATCCATAAAGTGTATATACTTAAATTATACATGCATATAAATCGTACTTGAAAATTATATAAAAATTACTGAAAAATGGTCAACAGGTAAAGTTTTCATATTTCAACCGTGTATAAGAATTAAATATAGTAAAAAATTATTGTAAATTTCAAGTTTCTGGCATTATAATTTATAATTTTCCAATTCATAACAATTTTCTATAAGTTTCCTTTACATCTAAGAAAACTAGTGGAAAAAATTGAAAAATTACCTATTTAAAACAGGTAGTCAAAACGGGTTTAAGCCCGAGTTGAAAACCCTTGTGACCCGCAACAATTAAAATCGGTTTTTAACCCCGTAACCGGAACCTGGAAGAAATTGAATCTGTTTCATGACCACGTACCCCTAACAAGGAAAAAATTAAAACCATGTTAAGCCCGAAATTTGAAACCCGGCAAAAACGGAAAACGTTTTCAAATGCGTAACCTAAAATTTTTTTAAAACTTGGATAACGTAGATCGATAAATCAGTGAAAATGATAAAATACTGAAATATAAATAAAATATTAAATTAATAGTTCATGTACCATATATTTGAAATAATCCACTGTAAATTTTATAGCGTATAATTATATATTTTTTTGATATTTAATATATTTTACATTACAATTTAAAATATTGAGTATTACATAAGATTAACAATTTAAATATACCTATAATAATGCTTTAAGCTATTACATAAAATAAATTGTTAATTGCTACTAAGAATTTTGTCATATTTATAGTTAGTCTAAAAAAATTTTAAAATGAAAATTCAGAGAGTTATAGGGCGTCCAGTTGACGACCTATGAAACAATTATATTCTGATATAAATTTTTGATGAACAAGGTTTATTGAAATACCCCAAAAAACAAAGAACCTGAAACTTAAAAATTAACCCCACAAATTAAAATCGTTTTTAAACCTGAAATCCGTAACCTGGAAAACAATTTAATCTGTTTTAAACCTGAAACCCCAAAAAAATATTAACCATTTTTCTACCCCGTACTCAGAACCCTGACGATAATTCGACGCTATAGGGGTGTTCGCATCAACGGCCTTTTCATTCACCCGACTATAGAGAATTGCATAGGCCAAAAAAATGGACCCGTCCCAACTCGAGAAAAATTTTAGATCAGCGATCCATCCTGGCCCTAAAACTCAAAATATCGGCCTAATCCAAAAGTCCGAAAATTGACCCGATGCGATCCGATACAAAACCGTATTCAATACTCAAACCAATTCGTACCGGACAAAACGTAACCAACCCCCTCCCCCCAACACGACTAAACCGGATCCGTGGAGGGTTCTAGTAAGTATATCTATCTATTAAAATAAAGTCAGCAAAAGATATTTTTTTCTTTATTTTATTTATGAGATGGTTTTATTATTTTATTATTTATTTAAAAATTGAAGGTACTTTTTTTCCGTATTTTAACCGACAACGCCTCGGGAAAAGTGCTATCACAGTACTACCGAGTAAGGTACATACTATTATCAATTGATACTCCAGAGCATACAATTAATTTGTAATAAAAGACAATTTTAAGAAGTTTTATTCTTCACGTGCCGCTGATATTTGACTAACGTTAGCCACACATTATCTTAATTTCCTTAGATCATATATATATATATAATATCTGTTATTTATTATATTTTTATATTTAATAAAACCCTTTCTAGTATCGGTCATTGCAGGGCCTATGTATATGGCCTATGTTACTATGTTTTATACAAAAATACCGTATATTAAATTAATTAATTTGTATAATTTTTATATGTACCTATACGCTTTTTTTTTAGATAAATACAAGAATCATTAAATAAATAAATAATATAGCCACAAACTTTATTTAAAAATTTGACCCTACGGATGAATTTCATAGTATATGGGTTATGGGTATAGTAAATATTTGGTAGAATCGGTAGATACTGTAACGGGGCTGAAGATTCTGTTATAACGTTTTCAGCGAAACAGCTGACATCTAACCCAAGTCCTTGGTATATTTATTGATATTTATCATAGCATTTCTTTTGTTAAAAGTTGAAACTAACGTAATAAAAAGAATGAAATATACATATTACATTAGATTTATTACCGGAGAATTATTGTTGCGCAACTTCAATTTTTACACGATCTTATAGGCACAATGTTGTAAAACTGCAGTGTCTGTAGCAGTAAACTATTATATTGGATTCATTTCGATTTGATTCGTAATCAAATACATAGAATTGTTTTATGTTCCTAATTTATATTATTACATTAATAAATTATAATTAATATTGTTTTTTTATTTTCGTGAAAAAACCGTCAACTCTTACATTTTTCGTCGTGATAGATTATATTAAATCGAAGTTTTTTTTATAATCTTTTCGCATTTAACCAAATATTGTTATTCGAACGTAACAATTATAAATAGAAAAAACCGTATATAATTCGAGTTATAGATCCATAAAAAACATATAAACGACTATGTGAATATCGATATATCTATTGTTTTTTATTCTATATATTATATAATATATAATAACAAAGTTTACAAGTTATACATATAGTTATGTAAATCCATATAAGTTTATAATACTTACATTTTATACTTGTATATGTCAGCATTTTGAAAAATTCATTTTTTTTTTTTGTTTGCAAACAAAACAATAGGCATTTTGCAATGGAATAGCCTATTTTAGATTCTAAGTGGAAAGAAGGTGCTATAGTGGTTTATTTATTATTATATTTTCTTCTTCTTTTTTATTTTTCTGAAAATAACTTTTCGTTAGCAAATTCGATCTGCAGGTAGTCGTTTTAAGAGAACATTTATCAATTTTATGACTTTATTTTTCCAAAAATCTAACTAATTTTTATTTTTATTACATTTTAATATATATCCCACAAGATTTAATTTATATATTTATTCCTACGCAAATTATTTGCTTTAGAGATTAATAGGTATTATATTATAGTAATTACTTTTAATAATTCGCAATTTCTTGTATACTTATCTCTTACATCTGCACGTGGTCTAGTTTAAATATGTACAATATCTATTATTTTAATAAACGTATCGTGTAGCTGTGTGGGTAGGTATATATAGGTATTAATGTAATATAATGTAGGTATAAAACATAGGTAAGATATAGAGATATTATGCGGATTTACTCGTTTTTACGTTACATATATGTGTTTACGAGTAAATTATACATAGCGCGAATATTTAATAATAATAATAATACAATATATATTCATAATAATAACTGAATAATTAAAAATGATAACGTTATGTTTGAAAAAAAAATTATACATCTGTATTTAAAACTAATTTTAGATACACCCAAATAGAAACGCCTTCTTATAATATACACCCTTTATAACGGTTCCAAAAACCAACGTTTATACAAAAAATAAACAGATTGTTTATACCTATATAGATATTATGTATTCATTATTTAAATACCTGTATATAATTATACATATTACCTATACGCCAGGGTCGAATTCAGTAAACGTAATATAAAAAAATTTAATTTCTAAAAAAAAAAATAACATTTCAATTACGTATAGGTACTATTTAAAATAGCGTATATATGGTACCCATGGTAAATAATATTTACTATATGGTAATATAATACAGTCCAGTTGCAATAGCTTTTCAAATTATCTAAAACTCAAATATTAGGTCTCCAGAAGTAGATACTCGCCTATAAATATTAATTGTGCTTATGCAGTAGGAAGCAAGTGAAAAACGGGCGAGATCCTTCCTTGCCAAAACTACAATTTATTCCTTTTTCCGCCTGATTGAAAAAAAAAAAAAGTTAAATTCTCTTTTACACCATACGATTTCAATGTATATATTTATATATATTTATAAATATTTATTTTTTTTTAATTATTTTTAGACATGTGTTATATAATATACACATTATGTCATAAAGGTTTTAATAATTTTAGATGATACACATGCACGTGAACGACGAAACGAACAGTGAAGCGTGGAATAAAGAACTATAATATTATAGTTACGTAGGTACTACAAGCTTGCAGAGCAACGTCGGTCTAATATTGACTATTTAAGATACCTAATTAAGATTTAAGAAAGATCTTACCATTATTGGCCGTTAAGTAATTTTAAATAAATTTTCGAACATTTATTTATTGTGTTTTCATTGTTTTATAATATTTCATTTATTGATTATTCAGTTAAGTGTATATTTATTACAGTTAAAAGCTTAATAGCATAATATTAATTTACGTATTTATAGAAAAAAAGCCCAATATATTTACACTTGATATGCATATAAAGGTAGGTATACCAAATGTGCATATTGATGAAGTGTCTACGCTTATAATAGCATCATATTAAAAGTATATTCATGTCTAGACCAAAAAAATATTACCACCTTCATTTTAGTATAACTAGGAAGGCGTTTTAATTAATTAAATATTTATTATTTAGAACTATATATTATTTATTAAGTAATTAATAACTGTTATAAATTGAATACATTTTTATAAATCCAAAAACTTGAAATTTGGGGCTCTCTCGAGTTTCTCTCCCCCCCCCCTCCCAAATCCAGATAGTAGATCTTTTTTTACTCGAATTGCATCCCGGTTATTTCCAAGACAATTTGAGTATATCAAAAAGATATTCTCAAATTGCCACCCATCTCATATTTTATTAATATCGATATAATATTATATAGATTTATCTAAATATATCAACATATTTTCAAACCTTATTTCAAATATTATTCGATGAATATTGAACATCAGCGATCTTTACGTTCACATAAACGAACTTTTCGTATACACTCGTATGAATACTTCTCTGGATCCATTCTGGTAGGTATATAGTTAGACGACATCTAAAAGTTTATTAAGTATATGGTAAGGCTGGTTATAAATATAATGCTAGGAATGTTGAAGAGATTACAATACGAGTATTGATCAAATTGATTTTCGTTGATTGGCCGAAAATACTGTAGGTATATAACGATATTTTGTCTCACCAAACGAAACCCCAACAGGGGTATATAATATATACATATAGGTCTATATATATAATAATTTAAAACCATGTGTGTTGTATGCTCCTTTAATATGTATATATTGAAAAAAATTTCCTAATTTATATACCTATCGGCCTAACCAATGCCGTATTTAGATTTTATTTTCGGAGGGGGTTCAAAATATATTTTATAATTTTAGTACAATAATATTGAATTTATGTTTTGTCTATCATATAGCGATTTATTAGATTTGAATTTATCAACAAAGTAACTTATAATGGAATTTTTCACATTTTTATATCCAATATTTTAATGTTTGGTGGACACTTATTTAATGATTTTTAATTTAATAAAACTACTTTAAGGAATAAATAATAAGAAATTAATAAGTCTTTGTCTGGAGTTTCCTAACTTACAGTTTTCAAAATATTAAATATTTTAAAAATTTTATGGTCTATGAACAACTCAATCAACGAATGACAAAAATAGGTTTTTTTGTCTATGTATAAAATTCGTCACAGAAAATATCCTTAAAAAATTATATTCAACTATAGTTAGGTATATGATTGTTTTGACCAGTTTTACTGTTACATTTAAATCACAATCTACGTAGGTAAGTATATTTTTTTTTAAAGTGTTCTGACTAATTAACCGATCGGGTATAATAAAAAATATTAATATTGATGCTAAAAGCCACTAGCTTACATAAAAAATGTATCAAATGTTGAACAAATTTCTGAGGAGGTCCGGACACAATGGACACCCCTCCCTTAGATACGGCCTTAATTCTAACAGGAACAAAGCAACCACAATGTTGACCCAAGTTCCATCACTAAATCTGGATGAATTTTTTATTTTATTTTTATTCGTAAACTTTTTTTTAGATTTAGGGGCAACTGATTGACATTTCTCTACAATTTTAAAGTGTGTTTTATTCAACTTTTCCTTTGCTTATCTACTGAAAAGAACCGAAATATGTGGCCCCCTTATCGAAAAATTTTGATTACGTTCCTGTACTTTGAAGAGGTTGTTTTTGAATTTATCCAATAGTTTCGTTACGCTTAAAGAAAAACCACCTTTTATAACGGAAATATTTCATAAATGTCGAATAAGTAACAATATAAAGTAGGTACCTACCCAATATGAAGTAATAAAATTGTCATGGTTACATACTTTTTTTTTTTTTTTAAATTATATTATTATAAACACACAAAAGTTCCGCTCAGAATTGTTTCATCGAATGCAATGATATATATATAATTTCTTTCAAAATATGTAATATATATATTCACCAATATAGTCTCTATCCGATAGGCGAAATGCTTCTACTTCTACTGACACTTGACGAGTGAAATTCTTCCACCCCCTACTCACTTTTAGAAAATCTCAATTATTAATGTTATTGTCAACAAGTATAGTGGAAAATCGCGTTTTATACAGTATATATTATATTACGTGTAGGTGCTAATTATTATCCTTGCAAACGATGAGTGTTTCGGTCAGAAAGAGAGAGAAAATGAACACATTTTCAAGTGTTTTCGCCGTCAATATTTGACGAATCACAATATAAAAAGATACTATAGAGTAATACTACTGCATAATAAATTAATAACTCGACAATAGCTGTATCGTACGGTATAATATGTCCAACAGTAATATAATAATACGGCACATATTTTACAGTTTAAAATAAAGCATATCGATAAAAATAAAATCGGTAGTAAAAAGTTAATACTTAAAGCTTGGCGGTTATGATTTCATGTAATATATATATATACTATACGTGTGCACGAAATGCGTACGGCCTTCGGAGATAAATAATAAAAAAAAAAAACATTGTATACATATATATATATATATATATATATATAGGTAGTACGAGTGAGTATAATATGGTGACATTGAACGAGCCGGAGCCGAGTTTTCAATCGGAATCTCCTCTCGTATGTGCGAATTATATTATGTATACACGAAAACTCGATAAGATTATAATAATACAGTATAGTATATTGTATATTATAACACCACACAATAAACAATAATAATATGCAGATATGATATAAATAATAAACTAATATTCACTGATATAATTACGTTATAACGCGTTGTGAAAATAATAATTAATTTTACAATGTTTATTTATTTTTTTAATAATTATTTCCATTTTATCGATATTAACGATTGAAATATAGTATACAGGTGTACATCATAAGTAAACACACTTACAATATAGTGCACCCCTAAGTACGTATAGATGATATAGGCAGTGCCGGATCTAGTGGGGGGGGGAGGGCAAACCGGGGCACTTGTCCCGGGGCGTAAAATGTAAAAAAATTTAAACTTTTCGTCCCGTTTTTGCACCCATTGATCACTTAATTTTTAATAGGAATTGACGAATGACCTTTTTGGTAGGGACGCTTTTTATCCCGATTTTGGAACTGAGATCTCGTCTTTGTCCTGTTTTTTTTTTTGTTTTTCTATATTTGCCATTTTTAAACCGATTTATGAAAATTTTGGAAGGTATATTATGACGATTCACTTTATTTTTTATCGTTGTCGCATTTTTAATTTTTAAAATACGATGACTCTATCTTATTATTTCCCAAACTCTAACGTGCTCAGGTTTTGTACCTTCGCGTATTAGGGTAATCGAAACGGTATCGTAAGTCGTTGTCATCGTAATATACTATACCTATATATACAAGCAGGACACAAGACTTGGGCTCCTCATTATACACGCCTTGTTTTTTATATTACATAAAACTTACACGAATGCATATTTACAATATTGTATTTATTATTATTATTATTATTATGTTTTATGGAGCCTATTATAATAATATAGATAATGACGGTACGGTACCTATATAATAATGTGTGCATAATATTATTATAATATATCAATGATTATTGTAACACTCAAACGAGGAAAAACGTATAAAAACATTCGTCGAATATGTGTGATATAGAGATTAGTGATTATTATTATTATTATTATTATTATTATTATTTTAAACTCATTTGTGGAATTTATTCAGTTTGTTTTGTCAAGGTTTGGCCGTGCTATATACACATGTACCGCGATCGTATATTAATATAATATATAATCATTAAAATTCGATTTCGTGCGGAATTTTAATTTCCTTATTAATCTTAAACTCTTAACCATTAAATTCGCGTGTATATTATACTCGTTATAACTATTATTAAAGTATGGGATAAACATTTTTCGGCCTCATCGATCGATATTTTATTAGAGAATACGCGATATTTTACACAACGCGCAAGTATACTTACATTATTATATCCGGGTGATATTTTAACATTCTGTGCACTCATTTCTTTTGGTAAATTTTTGTGTCCACGGAGAATTTTTCAACTTTAAAGTTTTCTGAACTGATTAATAAATAGGAAATAATCACTTCGAATTAAAAATATATTACGAGAATACAGAGTATGGTATATAAATAATGTATTCATAAATGCAATAATTTATTTCAGGAAATTAGTGTAATACATAATAAAAGAATCATTCTGTATATTATATACCGTCCATAATTTAAATATATATAAATAAATTATATACCTAGTTTCAAACACGATTTCTAGTAAGTATAGCGGTAAACAGCAATTCTCAAGCGTGCCTATGTATGCTACCTAGGTACCTGTATTTAGGTATATACCTATAAAAATTACACATAATATTAGAGAATCCAAATCAATAAAACGACAGCCTTGAATTGAGTCCCACACTAATTTCCGGATTATTGAAATTTAGTCCTATCCTAATTTTGGGTTGTCCAAATTGAGCAACTTCAGTATATTAGATCTCTAAGTTTCCAAAAACTTTGTATTTTTATTTATATTGTTTTAAACAGTATTTCAAACTATTGTTTGTAAATAAAACGTTCAAAAATCTGTTCCTTTTTAACTCTTATAAATTGTTTTTTTTGCGTGCATCCTGCTGTTTTACTTTGATTTTTATATATCTATATGTAACTAATCTAAAAATAAAGTACTGGAACGTAATTCAAAAAAAATTTTCACTTCGGATTGCAACTATTGTTAGGTACCAGTCATACCTAGCAGAGTATCGACTAGAATCGATAAGACTTTGGATGAACTTCAAATTCCATTCCAACATTAGGTAAAAAATGTTCTAAACTCAATTCAAACAATTTAAAATATAGTTCAGTGATGTGAGATCCAATTCAATCTTTGCCGTAACAACAATAGACTAAAATAAAATATCAAAATAAATATTTTTAATATATACATATATATAGATACAAAAAATGCAAAAGTATATGAACTAATATATGTTTATTGAATATATTTTGAATAATATTTAAATCACTGGAAATTTAAATTTTCGACATTCAAATATTTATTATATATGTCAATATTTAAATTTAAAACGATAAATCATCAAATTTGAAAAAAAATTTTAATAAAACTCACGGTTTACCGACAAAACATTTGCTTATTACGCTTGTTTTGGAATTACTACATTGTGAAATGTCCACTCTTTACATAATATACAGATGGAGTGCCTACCTACCATCTAAGTTCAATTTAAGATGTACACAATGCTTGTATTGAGCTTTTTCCGTCAAATATGAAATAACTAAAGAGATAAACAAAAAAAAAATAATAACTACAATTAGGTATTTAGAATTCTATATAATAAAATTAAAAAGGTATAGTTGTATTTTTACTTTTTACTCGTATAATATATAAATTATCATTTACTTCATACCTATACTTACTATATTTAACTTATATATACCTTATATCATAGCCCATAGGTACATATACTTTTAAATTACAATAATTATCATTTTATGAGATTGACGACATGAAGTGTATTTATATAAATTATTTTAAATTTTTTAAAAAATGATTTCTTTCGTCGAGTTTTACATTTATGAACAGTATATTATAATATCATTGCCAATTATACTTATACGTATCATGTATTTATAGGAGTAAAACAATCGTGTATTGTATTATATTTGTACTGATTACTGATTGGATAGGTACGCAACTGATGTATAGCAGGTTTTCAAAAAAGGCGTATGCACTGTATGCATAAGGCTGAATTATAAAAGTATATTATAGGTAGATACGAGTATATAGGTATAATAAAATAATAATAACAATTAAAATATTTAAAAAATGTACGCAACACATATTTAATTTTTTTAGAGTTTTTTTTATTAATCAATAACGAAAAAAAATGTAAAACAATAAGAGAAAAATATAATATTAAAACCATAACATAATAATATTTTAAAAGTATAAACTAACACTAAAACTGCAGAATATTATAATATAATATTTATATGTATTCACCTATACAAATAAATTATGTTTAAATAATAAAAATAAAAAATATGCATATATTATAATTTATAATATAATATACTGAACTATTTTTAAATAACTAAAAATAAGATATCTTATTGATTATGAAATTATATTTTAGACTAGAAAAAACTACTGAATAGGTAAAAAAAAGTAATATTTTAAATTATTATTATTAAAAAAAAAAAAAAAAAAAAAAAAAACAAACAAAACGTACAAAATGATATAATTGTACAACACGTACAAAAAAAAAAAAAAAAAATCAAAAAATAATATTTACAATTTTTTTTTTTTTTGTAAACTCTGTTGAGCCAAAGGCAGTAAATCTTACACAAATATGTAACTTTTTATTAATATATAGTAAAAAAAAATTATCTGTTAAAAAAGTAGGTATTTATTATAAATTATACCTATAATTAGTACAATAAGTACAATTGATATTTTCACGAAAGGCCGAAAAGAGAAAAACTGTTAATATTAAATAAATATATATGTATAATATATTTTTATGTATTTAAAATCTACTTTTATGTATAACGGGTAACGTTAAACCGATATATAATATAAATTAGGAATTTCATTATAGGTAACTATTTTTTTTCTTCCGTTTATAATAATTAATAAAAATTTGGCATGGCGTGAATCACATCCTAGCTCTATACATTATATATTATAATATAATACATACAGTAACTAGTTTGCTTTGCACAGGTAACTCATTTGTTATATTTTTGAATATTATTTTTTTTTTTTCAGGTACGAAAATAACGATAATAATTATTCGTAATAGTATAGGCACTTCGACATCACAGTGTTCCATAATTGAAAGAATTTATATATATATATATATATTTATAATAAAGAAAAATATATTGTTACAAAAAAAAAAAAAAAATAATAATAATAATAAACACACAAGAGAAAAGAATAAGAAAAAAAACCTATCCAATTTTGGCAGTTATTTCTAACAGCTTTTCAACCCAATATATAATATACAATACATAAAAAATTATTTCGGATGGGTCGGAGGAAGAACGCACCACGGCCGAAGGAAAGTGATCCGTTTATAGATTTTGAATTAAAAAAAAAAAAAAAAAACACAGATAACGAAATATCGCTGTCCATACGTAACATAATATATAATGTTTCATTTTACATACGAAATTTTGTAAATATAGGTATTAGGTATATAAAACGATTATAAAATTGTACGAAATTCGAACAAAATCGTATAAAATGGGGACGACCTGTTTTTATAGGTGTTTCTTAGAGGCTTATTAGGTATGTGGACGACGCGTCGGACGTTACTTTTTGTTTTTTTGTTGTTTTTTTTTTAATAATAACATATTTTGGTGATTTGGTAATATTCACGAAATGACGTGCCGAAGAGGCTGATCGCATTGATTCACTCCGATCCTCTCTCGTTTATCTAAATTGTATATATTATTTACACAAAGAAATCTTGAGAAATACGAGACGATCAATAATATAATCTCCGAAACGATATATATAGGCATAATAAAAATTGAACACTCGTGGCGTATATCTGTACAGACCTATAACAGTGGTCCGAGAAGGGAAACAATGTTGCATATATATATATATATTAGTTATTATTATTAGGTATATTTGTATATAGATAAAAAAAAAAGTTTTTGTACGATTAAAAAAATAAATAAATAGTTTTAAAAAACTAATCTATATCTTATGTACAGGCATATAAAAAAAAAATATATATATATAGGTATAGATAAACTATATCGAAATAAGATTCGGGTAAGATTTATGTTTTCGATTCGTCAACGGAATTATTTTTTAACTCGGACATATTTCCGTACATAGATATGTGAATAATAGGACTAAAAATCATTACGTTATTAATATAGGTAATATTATTTATATTAGTTAAGTAGCTCGGCGTTTGGACACCGTTAATATAGGTATATTGTGTTTTTAAATTTAAATGTTGTATTGTAATTGTAATATATCCATCCGATACTCTGCTCTGATAAATGTATTATAATTTATAATTTAGCCATATACATAAATATTAGGATTATAATTTTATATTTTATACGAACTCTGTAACGATACATTTAAATAAACGGTTTTTTTTTTTTTTTTATTTATGAACAATAACAAATATAACATTCTAAATAATAATAAAAATAAAAATAAAACAGGTCAGAAAATATCCCTGTTTAATACCAAAAAGGGTGAGAGGAGATGATATTGAACCAGTTTCATTGACGCCAATCATTCTTGAAATCTGCAAACAAATTAAACGTATAATATAAGTTAATACATAATATTCATTGACGTATAAATATTAATATAAATGCGGATGTTTGGTATAGGCAACGAGAGAAAACCGAAAACTATAAAACCGTTTACGTTCGGTTTACCACAAAACACGGAGAGTTCAAAAAAAAAAAAAAAAACGTTCGATAAGTCGTCCGTGTTGTCGTACAGCGTATAATCCGTCAATATGCCGAAAGAACACTCGGATTAAATAATACAAAATCACGTGTTGTACGAGTGAGTCAAAATACTACCTATGCCTACGTTTAAGCGTTTATACGAAGGATAAGGAAGTGGAAAAGTGTTAGGTTTCAGTACTGGTGCGAAATATAGATTTTTATGATAAATAAGTAAATTATTTGAAAAAAAAAAATAGAAAAATAGAAAAATGATATTTACTGATTCGCGCTGAAAAAAAAAAATGTCCTTCATTGTATATATTTAGGTATTATATTATTATAAGCGTTCTATTATTCGGAAGCGGATCCCGATAGTTCCATAGAACTTATATAGCGTTAGGGTTAGAATATGAAACTCGCCCATTATTATATTATAAGGTATTAGTGTATACATTATCATTGTACGTGCGCTTTTACGATTTTTAATATACCTAAACTGCAGCAATCGCTCCTGCTGCACGGAGGCGGCGGCGGCGAATGTGTGGGAAAATTCGAGGATTGATAACCTGCCCGCGAGGGGTGCTCGTTTTAACGCACACCGGGAACGCGGTCTAGGGGGTCCATGGGAATTTCGGACATAAAAACACAAAACAAGGGGCGCGACAACACAAAAGTGCACATTATGATTATATATATATACATGCGCGAACACATAATAGTAACAGGTTAAGGTCTGAACATACAAAGAAATCACTCAACTAGGTCGGTATACCCAAACCATATATACACGTATACCACTACATCATTATTATTATTATTATTATTATTTTCAGGGAGGGCAGTCGAACACCTGATGGATCGTATTTGATTTTTTGTTATTATTATAGTTTTTTTAAGCCAACAAAACGTATACCTACCGATATAAAACGCAAACGTGTCGTTTTCCCGGGCCTAGACCACGCGTATTTATATATTATAGGTACATAGGTTCGACTAGAAATTTTATATTTCTACGAGACGGTCTACGCGCCGTTTTATTGTAAAACTCCCGCGGACCATCGTCCAAACGCGTCCACACATCGCGGAATGTGATATAATAGAGAAAAGCACGTGTTATTATTATTTTGAATAAAATCTATATTCGTATTTTACGTTTCGTCGGATATAAACGACGAATAATATTATAACGTACACGTAATTTATTTATTATCGTGGTTTCCCCCCCCCCCCCATACCGAAGACGATGGAAACCCGGCGAATTTTTCGAGTGTGCTATAACGTTTCGTAACACTCTGCTGCTGGGAACAGCGGTATTATTATTATTATTATTATTATTATTATTATTATTATTATTATTATGTAATGACGACGACGACGACGACGACGACGACGACGACGCTGTTTTCCATCTCGCGATCGCATAATACTACGTTACACTCGACCCAGAAACACAAACACGCACGCCGCCACCGCGAAGAGAAAACAATGCGCGCGGTACACTTATATTATTTACGTGAGACCGCGGCGGTGGTCATTTCTATACGATACAATAATGACAAATAATAATAATATGGTATGGTTATAACTTATAATAATATATACATGTATGGTTCGGTGGCGCGTACAAGATCTTTCGAATGATGTGTGGGCATGAGCATTTTATTGAACGAAAAATGTACAAATTCCGTTATCACAATAAAACGATTGACGTATGAACAGGGATGGACAACTCAAAGGAACACTAACGGAGGGCCAATTTTCGAAACTAAAATTGTACCCGGTCCGGATAAAAAAAAAAATGGTTTTCTATCATATTATGGGAAACAAATTAATTAACACACCTTACATACCTAATATAGATAATTAATGCATATTATGGAAAACGAACAATATTTATTTGTTTAATGTATGATTTATTAGAGATAGTTTTTTCAAAATACATTTCCCCTAACCATTACAACTATGTCTAAATGGCCGCCATTTATGGCCATCCCTGAAATACAATATAATAGGTATCGTAATGTAAGACTCTGCGGATCGTGGGGATCAGGACCTATCCTGCAGACGACGGTGTTTATAAGCAGCCTGTAACGTTTAAATGGTGACCGTTGCAATAAATTGAGTATTTTTTTGGTAGAAAATGAAAAAAAAATTTTGCTGCGGATGCACAATTTTATTTCTCGAATTTTGAGAAATTATCGCAAAATTACTTTTAGAAACGAACGGAAACGCGTACAATTAAATGTAGAGACGGTACGGGGTGGGGGGGGGGTGTCCTTTTGGATTTTTGCAACAGGTCCAACAATTCTTCAGCCCCCGGACTCCGGAATATAGGTTGATGTCGTATAACAGTTATTATATTAATTACGGCCAAAGGTATACGTATAAATGTTGGATGTTATATATATACGTATACGACAGATAGCCGAGTAATTAATTTATAACCGTACATAACGTTATTATCATATTTATCGTGTGTCGTACGCGTTTAAGAGTGGTCAAAAGGTCGACAATTGTCAGAACGGTAGTACGAGTAGTAGGCGAACTACACCATAGATTTTTGTTTGTTATAATATTACGCCGGGCATTGTCGAAATATTGTGTAGCGGTAATGCGGCATATACACGCGCGCTTTTCCGCCAGTAATCACTATATAATAATATAATACCACCACTGCAGCGCCAAACTGTTTATTATAATACAATATATGCCTAATACATTATAGATATAATATATAACCGGTGGTTTTTTTTTTTTTTACTATTATTATTAAAATATTTATTTTATTATTATTATTATTATCATTATGCGCGCAATCGTATAGTACGCGTGTTTGTGGAGATTTCCTCCGACAAGAGGTTAAAATACACACTTCAAATCCGATTCAATTTCCCGTGTATACATACGAATTTTTTTTTTTTTTTCGTTTTTATGACTAACGTACTTTTAATACGTATAGTAGGCCTCGTAATAATGTCGAATAGTTCGGCGGCCGAATTATTTTATTATAATGATCGTTGGTTTTAGTTTACGGGCCAGAGTTATAGGTCAAGGCGGATCTTGACGTAACTCATTATTGGATTGATGATACGAACACACTATACATAATATGTAGTGTGTTCGCTCAATTTTTTTCACTGATAACGCGTCAACGTGCGTGTATCTATATAAACATGAGTACCTATTTTATTCACGAACGTTTTACCAATTTTATTGTTAATTTTCCCTGCAGGTGTACAACACAGTATTAAGTTATATTTTTGCAAAAATGCTCTTGTGGCGTGCCCGTTGACATTTTACGCCTTTATAGAAATTAAGAACACATATTACATAATATTATATATTATTTATTTATACACCATTTAAACCCAAAGTCGAGGACCCGTGTAGCATATGAAATGACCGTGCACCCGCGGCGCTTAACCGTGAAAATCACTCGAGTGATATATTGTACTATTTCCCCCCCCCCCGTTTACACCATCTAGTAAAATAATATACGTGGGTCGACCGAATGTCGGAGGTGACATCGCAAAAGGGTTGAACTCTTCGAACGATGTTCAAAATACCCAAAATTCAGAAACTTTAACGCATAATTCTACGCGAAAGGAAATAACACCATCAGGGTAGAGAAGTTAAAATATAATTTACGCACATAGCCCTTAAGTAGTCTAAGATAAATTATGTTAATAATAATAATAATATTATTTACCAAGCGCAGGTTCACTGCAAGTGTGGATAGGCGTCAAAATGTTTATTGAGCTCTCGGTGAAGGTGCTCGGGCAGAACGCCCACGTTAGTGAACAGTGACCTGAGCACGTTAAGCTCCTCGCTGAGCAACTCTATCCTCTTCTGTAGTCGCTCGTTTTCTTTGACCAACAATTTGACCTTTTCTTCGGTCTCGCGGCTGCGGATCTTTGCCTTCTCCCGGCTCTTGCGGACGGCTATGTTGTTCCGTTCCCGCCTCCTCTTGTACTCGTCCGTATTCTTGTCCACCGATTTGTTGCTGCCGGAACTCGACTTCCGGTGGTGATTGTGATGGGCCTTCAGGTGAGGACCGCTACCGTTGCTGGATACGGGCGACGTCTGGAAAGCGCCTCCCTGACCGTTGCTAAGGTACTGCTGTTGCTGCTGCTGCTGTTGCTGTTGCTGTTGGTTCCGGAACTCAACGGACTCCGGTGGTTCTTCCTTGATGGGACCGCCCGTGGAGGCGGGTGTGCTTTCGTAGTGCACGGGTTGCGGCATGTACGCCAACGTGGTACGCGAGTTGAAACCGTTCTGGGACACGCCGTTCCGGCCGCCGCCGCCAGTGCCGTTCGGCAACTTGACCTGGCCCTGTTGCAGGATCTCCGTGAACAGTCCTTCGCTGAACTGACTGTCGTCGATGAGGTTCTGCAGGTCGAGCGATATCTCGGGCGTGGATAGTTCCGATATGTCGTACCTGTTCTTGAGCTGCCCGAGCTGCGCCTTCTTAGCGGCCATCGCCAGTTCCTGTTGGCTGATTTGGTGGTGCGGCTGGTGTGCGTGTGGCTGTGGCGCCGAATCGTACATTTGCGGTGAGTTCATGGTGTGCATGCGGAAGTGGTGCGTGCAGGAGTATGTGCGCTACACGTTCACAGGAATATACGTATTGTGTTATAACGAACGGACTATACGCACCAACGATATATGACCGTGTACGTTTAGTTAGGTGTATTATGTTAGTGATAACGATGCGCCCCGATCGCGCAACACACTTCGGTACGGAGAATGAAGTCGCGAAGAAAACGTCGCGTTCGGTGATTGCGATGATCGTGTCACCGGAAGAACGATGCGCTCGCGACAGTCATGTGACAAACAACGACGGTGACGGCGGACAGCGGCTCAATCGTCATGTTCATCGCGTGCATGTGCGAACTACATATACGTGTCAGAATAACTCGTACTACGAAATATTATTATACTATGCGCTCAAATGGTTTACTCTTCGTGGAGAGCGCGGCGAGAAAACGAGGAAAAAAAGCGAATTTTATTTTTTATTTATTTTTTTTTTTTCAAATAATTTACGACGGTTGAAAACCCAGTAAAAAAAAATAAAAAAAAAAATAAATATTAAAAATTAACGACAAACGCTCGAAAAAGTACCTCGACAACACGACGCACAATAATTATTTACTGACGTATATTATTATACGCGTACCGTACAGTACGTATATATATTTAAACGGAAAAAAAAAAGAACGATAATCGGCCGACGACTGTACTAGAGCGGGTCCGCACCTACCGGACGCGTGTTTAGCGTGCGACTACCCCGGCGCTGTATCGGTACCAGTTGCTGAGAGTAGTTGGTATAGTACGACGCGACCGCGTTGGCATACACACCGATTGAATTGCCGCCGCCGCCGCCGCGCTATTGCCGCCGCCTCCTCCTCCGCCGCCACCTCCGCGGAACACAACCCCACCACCGCCCTGCCGTCCACCCCTCTTATCCGGACACCGTACGTGTATATGACGTCCGCGTCCTCCTCCTCCTCCTCCTCTTCGCGCGTACACGCACGCATAATAATAATAATAATCGTTCTATTTTTTTTTTTTCTTTTCTTCTTCTTCCCTGTTCTTTTTACCAAGTTTTTTTTCTTTTTTTTTTTTTTTTTTTATCCACATTTTCATCTTATTTCATTTGGTCGTTATCAAAGTGGTCGTAGCCGCCACCGTTCTTCACTCTTTATCGCCTCCTCGTCGTAGTCATATCAATATTATTTTTACTTCCCGCGTAATTATGATATTAACACTATAG
Organism: Pemphigus obesinymphae; assembly: GCA_025469235.1. Taxonomy (NCBI): domain Eukaryota; kingdom Metazoa; phylum Arthropoda; class Insecta; order Hemiptera; family Aphididae; genus Pemphigus; species Pemphigus obesinymphae. The sequence goes on from JAIPRL010000722.1 coordinate 27,282, forward strand.
GTGTAACACTATCGTCGAGACTCATGTAGTAATCATTATTATTATTATTATTATTTATTTATTATTATTATTTTTTTTTTTTTTTAATAATAAAATACGGTTCATTCAAGTTTGTATATATACACCACACTTGTGCGCGCTCCAACGGTGTCACGCAGTGATACGAATAATCTTAACAGGTTTTCGGATATCGCACGTTGACGGGAAAACGTCGACGTATACAGCGGCAAACGTGGACTTTTATTTTTTTTTTTTTTTTTTTTACAAATTTCATTTCGGTATACTTAAAATGACGGTTCTAGGACTCGAATTTAATACATATTACTATACAGATATAATAATATGTAAAATTTTTTTTGTTTTAGGTTTATAAAGACAAATTATTATTTATAACTAATATTATTCTTAATAAACAGTATACACTATTAACTATTCACATATTTTAGGGTAATTTAATTAGTTAAAAGAGTTTAGGGGGGAGGGGTAGTTATATACGCCTCTCCTGTAATTTTAAGAATATTTTAATAAAAATGAAAATCTGAAAATTGAAAAATCGTTTTTATATATTTCAATGGTACACGTGTAACGCAAAACAAATAACATTTTCAATGGGAGTTGAGACATTTACACCTATTAGAAAATTTGTAGATGATAACATTTTGAAGACAATTTCATCGGGGTTAACAAGTTTCTAAATATTCAGGAGTGCGTTCAGAAACGTTTTCCAGTGTCACCGGATAACATCGGCGATCGGATTTATCGTTCAGAAAATAATTTTGGGAATTGCCGACGAATTCGCCGACACGCCCTTTATGCGTTCAAAAATTAAGCGAATTCACTGGAGAAGTCGCGGTCTTCTTTCACGCAGTCTGTCAATCGTTAACAGGAATGGTTATATGTGGTATACGTGGTTAATAGTATCATAATATGTTACCATAATATCACACTTGCGGGTTTTTTTTTTTAAATCACGAAATAACATCACTATTCTCCATTGATATTAGTAAAAATAACGATTAAAGTAAAAAAATTAGTTTGGTATAGACAATTTTAATGAAATTTCATTTTAATTTTATTATTTTTTAAATTATTGTGATAAACCGTTTTTATATACCATGATAACTGGGTTATAGCAATATGGTTCAATGAAATGGATGGAAACAAATTGTTCTCCGGCGAAAAAATAAAAAACTCTGGATAACGTTTCTGAACGTACTCCAGCTCATTATTGAAAGTATCTACAAAAATATTATTTTTACCTGCAATTTTTAAATTACTTAATTTTTTGAAAATATATATTTCCAAAAACGTATCTTATATTTTGTTTCATGATAATTTTATAGTCTGTGTTTTAACATTAAAATAGTTTTAAATTTCTAAACATAAATTTAGACACCTTAGGCGCACTACTAGATAAATGTATGACATGAAACTTAACTTTTTACATGCAATTCATTTCGGAAACTAGTTTTGAATCTATCTGTATATTGAAAAAACATAAACAATAAAACTATGTAGACTAATAATTAATGATCAGTTCTTGAAATGTTGTCTGAAAATGATGATATAATTATGATCTGGTAGCACGTCAAATACAAATTTAAAATCTTTTTTAGGCATTTTTTAATTATCTACAATTTGAAAATGTAATTTTTTTACTATTAATTGGTAAATTTATTATGCAAAAAAAAAAAAGATGCACTTACCTACTTTACTTCAATATAAAATTGTTTATATAATAATATTATTTATTAATAACATTAACCACATCTGCAGTATAAATGTCTATCGATGAAAATGTTCATGAAACTGGTAAAAACTAAAATGAAAAATTTTGAGTGATAAATTTCGAAAACTAAACATAAAAATGGTTGCCTGAAACTCGGTGTATAAGGTGGGTCCGAACACCAGAAAAATGCAGACCATGACATTTATTACATACAATTCTTTTCGGTTACTTAAAGTTTCACATTTATCTATATACTGAAGAAACCTAAACAATAAAACTGTAAAAAAAAATAAAATTATAATGATCAGTTTTGGAAATGTCATCTAAAACTGATGTTATTTTGTACTAGTGATGTTAGGTTAAAAAAAATGTTTTATAATTTTTTTAGACATTTCTTAATTAATTATAATTTGAAAATATAAAGTTTTTTACTACAAATTAGTAAACATAAAATATAAAAAATGTGCATACTTCGTTTCAATATAAAATTATTTATATAATAATATTAACCACAGCAGTAACGTGCATAGAAAAAAATGTTTATGGACCTGGTACGATGAAACCATATAGTTTAAAAATGTATTGTAGTACCTATATTATTATGTCCCCACCTATTTTTTTAAATAAAATATGGCCACTGACAGGAAAATTTAACAATTTCATAGATCCAAAATTACTATAGGATATGAACATTACGTGTAAAAAAAATAATATCATTGTATGTAAAGTTACTAGCTCCCTTATTCCGCGCAAAATTTAAAACTTATATTTTCTTATGGTTTCTCCTTGGCCCTTATTAACTTAGAAATAAAATAGGTTATAGTTTATTAACTTGAAGTTAGTAATTTTATAAGCAAAGTTTAAAATCTATAATTTTCCAAAACGTGTATACAAATTATTATTCAATTAACATAATAGTTAAATATATATATATATACTCTGTGAAAATATTAAGTCTATTTCGAGTACCTACGTTTCATATACCAAAATAATAAATGTCGAAAAATTTTAAATGGGTTATATAAAATTTGTGACTTCTGATATTCAAGATTTCTTGAATACCTTATATTATCGTACATTGAATCTTGTATTGAATTTTCAAGTCTTAAAACCCTAAATAACTTTATTAAATTACTTAATTTATTTAAAACTAAGAACCCACAAAATCTAAAAATATTATAATTATAATTATTAAAATATATTTAAATATTTAAAAAATTTTAATTTTATCACCATTATAAAAAATGTACTAAAATACATATTCAGTATAAATTTAAAGATTTAAAATATTTTTCGAATTACAAAGAAATAACAAAACTCGAATTGGACTGAATCGGGTTTTACCGTTTTTATGTAATTTTTTATAGTTTTTCCTTACGACTTTATCAAAAATTTCCAATAATCAAAAAATTACCTCTTATAATTACCAACAAAACAAAATTCGTTACTGGAAAATGGGTACTACAATGGAAAATCAAGTCTTCTGGTCGAAAAATTAATTTCAGGAAAATAAAATAATAAATAAAATAAAACATTATTGTAAAACCACTATAATGTATAATAATAATAATAATAATATACCTATATATTATTATTATTATTATACAATATAGTGGCTTTACAATATTTTTTTTTCCTGTAAATAATTTTTCGACTAGAAGACTTGATCCAATCAGTAGTCATGTGTACCCATTTTCTACATTATATATATTATAATATATTCTGGCTTCACTCAGAATCTAAAAAAGCTCATTCTGTTTTAAATATTTTATTTTTATTCAAAATAATATCTACTTATGATAGTAAACACAATAAAAGTGGTCCCATTTGCAACCTAAATCAAACTGAATTACTTATACCTGCTTAATTATAAACTACACTTTTAAAGTATTCTATGCTTCTACGTAGTTAATTTTAAATAAATCTAATTTTTTTTTAAATCGATAATATTTTATCATCTGTTGAAACATAACATATGTATGAAATTTCAATTTTAGATTCTGAGTAGAAGGCGAAAAAGTTTTACAATAATGTGTTTTTTTTTTTAATTTTTATATTTTATGTACAGTAAAACCTCCCCTAACAGACACCTCCCAATAATGGATACCTCCTAATAGTGTACAAAATTTCGGAAACCGAGGGTGTCCGCTATTCAGAAGTTTCACTGTATTTACTTTTTTGAGTAGGAATCGAGTAAGTTTTGAAGTAAAAAGATTTTTGATGGAAAATTCTAGTTGGTATATTTTTAGAAAGATCATTTTTTTGATTTTCCTAGTAGTTTTCTTAAGCGTAAAGAAAAACTATAGATTATAATGAAAAATGGTTTCAAATAGGAAAATAACAAATAAACAGTTGCTATGGTAATTCTTTTTGAATTAGCACTTAAGATCAATGATCATTTTTTAAATAATATTAAATATCATTATACCGAACTTTCTTTAGAAACGTTTTTAAAATGTAATGATTTATCCTTAAATAATAATAATACACTATACTGATCGAGACCCAAAGGGACGATGGATAAACTTTTAGTTACCATTTTTTTAGTATAGTATGTATTAAGATCCGGGTTTACAATGTACCTACTTATATTTCGATAAAACCAAAAAATTAATCAATTCTAATTTGGTCAAATTTTCTACAAATTGTTTTCAAATTCTACAAATAATTTTGCAATGAGTATACTCCTATAGGAGTTTTTGAGTAAAGTCGTATAGAGTTTTTTTTATAGCAAATTCATTCTATATGAATATGGTATTATGGTATAGTAGGTATACTTTTAAGAGGCATTTTTGATTTTTTAAGTCGTTTTCTCAAAAGTAAAGTAAAACTACCGTTCAAAATTATAATTATTATAAATGGAAAAATAATAAATAAAGTTGTCATGATCACTATATAATATATTATTTAAATAATACAAATGCATGGTGATGCAAAGACATGTTCAATCCCCAAAGGGGCGTTTAAATCCGCCTTCCCCCTTTTATCTATAGAAAAACATAATACATGTAAATATGTATAGTGTATAGGTACCTATATAATTATTTGCATCAATGGAAGGATGAGGGGGCATTTTTTCAGTTTCCTGTAAAGAGATTTTAAAAATATTGATAATCAATCTAGAACTCGGAAGTTGATAAAATTTTGTTTAAATGTTTTATATAATGTTTAATGATTTTCATTATATATATTTTTACATTTTTAAGTAATTTATCGTAATTTTAAGTTATTTTTATATGTGGTTTAAATATACTTTATTCACCCTTCTCTTCACCAATTATTTTTTATTGATACTATGTTTTTTCACTTTAAGAGGACGTCGTATACCTAATTTTCAAGGGGTTTTGTTTAGGCAATTTTTATGAAATATTAAGAAAATAGAAATTCAATAACTTAAAAATATTTAAATATATTTTTAAAGTAATTTATAAGTAATCTTGTGTCAATATCATTTTTATTATCGTTTAATCATGATATTCGTTTAAAAAAAATCCACGTTTACTCATTTTTCATTTTTAACAAATTGAAAATATCGTAGAAAGGTAATAAAAATAAATAAATTATAAAAAACAAAATTATCTAGGGACCTACGTAGCCAATTTTTAATATGTACATTTTTACACATTTTATGAGTTGTTAAAAAATCAATTTCTTTGATTTTTTTCAATAATTATAAATCTTTAAAAAAATGAATATATAATAGGGCGAGATACTATTGTGGTAGCCAAAAATTTTAGTAAATATATAGGTCAGAAGAAGAAGTACTTAGCAGATGCATGATTGCAGGGATATCGCGTAGGGTACACCTTAGAAACCCTATTTTTTATGTAATTTATTGACCTGCCTTAATCTTATACTTGTGTCTAAGTCTAAGTTAAAGTATTTAGTTAATTTAAAAAAAAAAAACAAATTATCCAATGACATTGAGATAAATTACAAAGCCCGACGTTGCTTATTTTGAATAAAAAAATTATATTGTGATAGTTTTAAGTAATATGTAAATAACTTCTTATTATTCAAAAAAGTTATTCTATCTACAGTTATAAATTAATTAATTCATTGACAAAAATAAGTAATTAAATAAATCATATACCTAATCCTTAAATTTATTTCACAATTTTGAAGAATAAATAAAATACTACAAGTTCTATGTAATATAGATGTCCATGTAGAATGTACAAAATTAATTTCCTTAAAATTGACAAAAATGATAAAAAAAACCTAATATTCAAAATATGATTACATTTCATGATGTGGTTATATTATATATATATATATATATATATATAATATATAGGTACACATTATACGAATAATTAATTATATATAAAAAAATAATAACAGTTTTACATCCTCTTATTCCCCAAACTCTAACATGCTGAGATTTACTCCTTCACATATTAGAGGAATCGAATATGGTTTTTAATAGTTACGATAAGCATAGCTACTAAATTATTGGACGGATTTGGTATTTATGTCCGACTTGCACCAGAGATCAGACGCCACCGGCAAGAAAAATCTCGTTGGTTACCTCATTTACTACCTAGGAGTCGAACCGGGGACCCCATGCGTTGAAACACGCGTCTCGACCAATCGACCACCATCGACCCCTAAATAACATAATATTACATAATTTACGAAATTGTCCTTAATATTTATGCTTAATTTATATTTACTGTATTTTATAAATATATTTTTGTATGCTACAAAAAACCTATTGTAAAATTCGAGGTTCCAAATAAAATGTCCAATGTATCCAAATCCCACAACCAAAATAAATGTCTAAGCAAGCCTTGGCGGTGACGTCATAAAATGTTCAATACATCGGCCACTATCCTATAATATGAGCAAAATTCTTCCACCACTATTATTGACCAGCTTTTTTTAAATGTATGTCATAAAATTAAAATTATTCTATATACAAAGACGAAAAAGCAACATGTTAACAAAGTACTTTTTAGTTTCATGCTTAAAATTCTAAAATAAAAAATACTTCACAATAATACATCATAAAGTCCACGTGAATTTGTGATTTCAGAAAGGGGACATGTCCAATTTTTGGCAAAATGAGTTAGTTATACACCATTTTATTCCTAACATATAGATGTATATTTAGTGTGAAAAGAAGACATGTCCTGCAGTTGGATATGAGAAAAATATCAAGATTAAATAATAGTTAAAAGCAGAAAGGAGTCTTGTCCAGGACATGTTTCGTTTTTGCTCTCATTACGTATACCTATTGATTGTGGATACTTCTCCCATCAATTTTGTGTTTACTCTGCTGATAATGAGCTTTTCATAGTTTTTATCATCATTGATATGCTATTATTAATTTACTGTATGGTTCTGTATGTATCAAACTACCCCATAATTCCTGAAAATTTAAGTTGAGTGCAGAAAGGAGACATGTTCAGCAAATAAAAATGGCTGCTGTGGACATACAAAAATAGTAAATCTGATCCAAACATCATATTTCTCTATAGAAAGGTGTTAGAAAACTTGTATAAATTTTTCAAAATGTTGGCTGTATATGAATTTATTGTAAACGGGTTTTTGTGTTTCCTGTAAAATTTAATTTTCTGGACATGTCCCTTTTTTGAACTCAGCGATCCATGTAGATATTTTATGTGAATATAATATAAATATAGGTATGTAGGTATATTATATAGTTACAGACTCATATATTATAATAATCGAATTAATGCAGTTATACAGAGATACTTGGTATACCATCGTAGTTTATAACTTCCTCATGAAATTTTTAAGCTGGAACTTTTATAATACATTATTACTTTTTTTTTTTTTTTTTTAAAAGAATAATAATTATTATTTAGTTAATAATGTAATGACCAATAAAAACCGTGTGTTAATAATATTGTATAATGATAAGCGATTCTATAATAAAATTTAGATATTATACAAAATACAAATTGTAGCCCAATGACGACGGTATAATTATATAGTAACATAGTATAGTATATAGTATAGTATAGTATAGTAGGTATATAGGTAGGACGTATATTGTATATAATCTAATATTGTAATTAGAAAAATAATATGGTTTTTTTTATATCACTGCGTTTAATGAAATTCTTTAAAAATTATAATACATTTATTTGCCGCGAAAAAAATTGTTTTCTTTTTTGAAAATGGAAAAATATATTTTTGGCCAAAACGTTTATCACCTTAAAATATAATATATATATATATATATTATAACATTTACAAAAATGTAGTGAACAAAAATGTATAATAGACATATCATAATATTGTATAGATATAAAATGATTTGGTAATGATACCTATAGAATCATATAATAATATTTGCGTTGCTGTTTCTATGTTATAGTATGATTTAATAGGTACAATATGAATACCTGTAGCTATGTAGAGTGTACATATACCTGTATGGGTACGATAATATAACTGTTTAAGAAATTTAAATAATATAAAATGTCCTCATCTATATAGTCCTATAGGTATTACTATGCTGTATATTGATTGAATTAGTGATAGGTACCTACATATTATTTAGTATATAAGTATTGTATAATAATAATTTAAACTCTGTTTTAATAAATTACCTTGGTATGCTGTATAGGTACGTGAACTATCATTATTCACTAAAATGTTGTTTAACCTCATGTTCATATACACGTTGGTTACCATTATCAAAAACAGGCTTTTAATTTGCAAATTAGATTTTTTTTTTTTTTTTTTTAACCATTACCTATTATTAAAATTATCTAATAAGTAGGTAGGTATATTTCTACTCATTCCTAGACTCTGAATTGGGCTTCAAGTTTTTGATATAACTACATGCATACTAAAGAGTAGGTACCTAATATTAATTATTAGTCTTGTAAAAATGAATATTGTTAAACTTAATTCTTTTTTTATACAAATAACATATTGTAATTATTCGTATTATAATAAAAATGATTATCATTCTATTTGTGTAATAGATACGGAAATATTAATATTCTTAAATATCATGATTGTGCTAGTGTGTTACTAAATATAATAGGTATAATAGATATGAAAATTTATCGGAGGTAAAATCACAGAATAATGAGCTTAACTTATTCTGTGGTAAAATGTACATTTATCTACCAACGGTGAAAAGATATTAGCAGAGTCATATTATATTCCATAATATGCTTACAAATATAGAGCGATGTTTAAAAATATTTTATATTAGTATCTATCATTGATTATTCTGACTCTAGTGGCGTTCGCAAAATTGATGTAAAATTTACGTTCATATACAAGTGTTGTTCGGTGGCCGGAGAGTGTTGACACCTGATAAATCCTTGGCGGTACCAATATTATATTATGCTGAGTCGGCACAATGGATTTTAAATTATATTTACACGTTTGTTATCAATGTTATAATGATACGGTGCTCCTGTAGACGGTTGCGCGCAAGGCCGAAGCTTGAAACAGAGCCAGGTCCCTGCGCACTGCAAGTTGGCTGCCCGCTACTAATCTTATAGTGAACATATCGTAGTATAGACCGGAATCAAACCTGATCTTCTGCCATCGGCCATGAACACCTACCTCTACGAAACAACATTCACTATCAGGTGGAAAATTACCAAAATAGTTTTGCTGCACAATGGGCTGGATAAGCCTGTAACGGTCCCGTCCAATAAGCCTGCGGGAAGCTTGTGAACATTGTAAATATCTATTGATACGGGTGCTATATATAAAATACCGACCATCTGTTGTTCCGAAACATTACTATCCGAATCAAAAATAGTTTATGTTTATCACAATTGTAGGCGTTATCATAGAACATTATAGAAATGTCACTTAAGGTGATAACAGTTTGTTTACATAAACTGAGGACCGGCCTTGAAGTTATCATCGAACGTAAAACTGAGGACCCACCCCAAAGTTAGTAACGTTAATTCAGCTATATATTATATATATATATATATATATATTTATATGTATTGATTAATGCAAGCATCTTCAAATCGCTGATTACAGTACAATATCTGTTATCAAAATTTGTCAACAGCTGTTATTTTCAACACCCAAGGTCACCAATTTACTTTACACAGAAACATAGACAGTTACATAGCCCTGGTATTATTGAATGTACAAAACATCAAACATATTTTCATGACACCTGTAGGCTGCGACGTATACGGTACATATATAATAATAAGGGATTCATATAGAATGTCGTAAGATCGCGATAACGAAACCGTATATTTTCATCATAATAAACACGAATATATTGTAATATGTATATAATATGTAAACTAATATTACCATATTGGAGTTTAAAATTTAAACCAGACACACAATTCTGTACCTCAGACCTACTTTAGATAGATTTTTATATTATGGACGGATTGGATAGAACCAGATATATAACCTTTAGCAATCAGACCGAACCAGACCGCTATGAACTAAAATATAAAAAGACCAGACCGTACTATCTGTTGCGATCTTTTATTTCTGTGATACGTTAAGTTAAAGTGTATGAAAAACCAATGATAAATAATGGTCGTTTCAAATTTCAATAAATTGCCATTCAGTTGTATTATCACATTATTCATGAGGTGGTAATAGATAAACAATATTTTTAAGTTTAAGATAGGTATTTCATTTTCTTAAGAAGACGCTACCCACACATTTGTTGTCTCTATCTTACATACGCAATAACATAGCAAATCTACGTATCGTATTCTTACTACAGTTTATTTATAATTAATATTAGAGTAAATTTACTAAACAAGTTATAAATAGTTAAATAAATCTTTTTTTTTTTTTTTGAATAAATATAACTAGTTTTAAAAATAATGTTTTTTTTAAAAAAAACTCCACTCAACGGCATAGTTTATGTTCTCGTCTACAAATTTAATAATAGGTAAATTTACTCTAATATTAATTATAAATAAATTGTAGTAAAAATGCGGTACATAGATTTGCTATGTTATGCGTATGTAAGACAGAAACAACAAACGTGTGGGTGTAGCGTCCTCTTAAAAGGGTTCGAATCGGTCATTTTCTAAGGCGTATTATATAGGCAATTTCTCGTACATGAGATAATTTTGAACTCATAATTGATATTTCTACGTATTGAGAAGTTGTATGAGTAGATAGAAATCGTTTTTTAACTACAGTCATTCTTCATTGCTTTAAAATGTTAAATAATAATAAAGAATCTTGTCCAAAACTATCTATATGACTATATTATAATATATACGACACTTATAACAGATTTGTATACTATGTATGTTTATACTATATGAATAATGAATATTAATATGTATTTATTCATATTATTTCAATATTGACAACAATTTTACGTACATGATATACATGATAATGATATTAAATATATATTGTAAATAAAATAATTGATATAAACAAATTAAAAGTTAAAACTTAGGTATAAAAAAAGAAATACCTCAACGAAATAATAAATATAAACATTTTTGGAGAATTTAACGTGGTATAGTAGAAGGAGGGCTCCAACAAATTTCAACAAATATCCAACAACGTCCAACAAGTCTATTTAAACACTGTTGGAATGTTTTTTAAAAGTTTTATGAAAAATTTAATGCTGATTGTGACGTTAGCAGTACAAAGTTGAACGTAGTATAAGTAAAAAGAGAGTCTCCAACAAATTCCAATAAGTTTATAATTTGAGTACTTGTGGATTTTTCTAATAATAAGCCGAAGACTCAATTCCAAAAAAATATTTATTTTGTTTTGGTAAATACGTATTTCAGTAACAAAGTTACCATCTTCAGTAGACAATAACGACTCTATTTTTATATCTTTTTTTTTTTATCGTTATTGTGTACTGAAGATGGTAACTTTGTTACTAAAATACGCATTTACCAAAACAAAGTAAATATTTTTGTGGAATTGAGTCTTCAATTTATTATTAAATTCCAATAAGTTTCCAACAATGCCCAACAAATCAATATGAATATTGTTGGATAGGTTTTAAAAAGTTCTGCTAACAATGTAGTGCTAACTTCACGTTCTTTATTTTAATCGCGTTCAAACTTATTTACAATTATTGTAATACATCTTTATTTTTTACATACTTTTGATCGTATAAGTATAGGTAAATCTTATGCGTAGGATTAAAGTGAAAAAAAATTATCAAGATTTTGAACAAATCCCGTATTCCTACATATGACATTCTGACATTAATTCAGTGGCGCAACTAGCTCTAAAATCTTGAGGGGTGCTTTAGCCTAGGGTGGTGATATTGGAAATTAAGAACGGGACACAATGTAAAAAAACAGTGAATAAGCAAAAGAAAAAAAAATGTATTCGTCCATATTTTTTCACCAAAATGTTTGGTAAATAAGCAAAAAAATTAGACAAATTGTTAACATTTTTTGTAGGGCTATGAATAATTTTAGGGGAGCTAAGCCTCCAAAGCCTCCCCTTCCTAGTTGCGCTTATGGACATTATATAGAGTATAGACATTAAATTACAGTATATGGTATAGGTGTACAATAATATTGAAATTTTTTTGACTTAAAATGTATAACATCCGCAAAGGTCGTTCAATATATACCTACTTGTAGTATAAAAAAAGTTTTTTGTAACGAGTAAAAAGGTTTTTTTATAATAAAAAATTATTAAAAATCAGTAGGTATTATACTCAGGGCTGTAGTGGAGGTGTACGCGAGACGGTATTCTTTCTGTTAAATACATTGCAAAAACATATGATGAAATAAATTATAAATAAATATTAAAATACAATATTTTCGGGTGATATTATGGCGTACGGCTGGTACTGTATAGATAATAGATAATGGATAACGGTTAGGTACGGATTAATGACCACGTACCAAAATACACATATTATGTATAATAAAATATAAAATAAAATCGAATAGGTATCTGCAGGTAATATGTATGACGACCCACACTGTCGTTTTCCATTTGGTCGTTGTTAGTGATCATATAACTATAATATAATATACATTATACTACAGTGGAGTTGAGTAACCAAAGATATAACTGGAGACCTCGTGCGCTGAAACACGTGTTTCGACCATTCGACCACGGTCGACCACCAAATGCATTATAATATATAAATACAAAATCATATATTATCACATATAATTGGTTGGTATACCGTATATACCAAATACATACTAAATATATATATATGTGTGTGTGTGTGTTTAATATTTATTAAATAGTCATGTAAAGAGAAAATACAGAACTTTTTACATTGCAATTTTAATTTCAATTTTTTGATTAAGTATAGGTACCGATATTTTAATTTTGGTTATGGACTCAGCCGGTATGATAATCGGATAATATACGTGTGTAAAATATTTTATACGTTACACGTGTAATTTAATATAGCGTATAAAACATAAATAAAATTATTTTTTGCTTGATATTCACTTTAATACAATTTAACGATCAATGTTCTACTATCACAAGTAATTTTTTTCAAATAAAAATACAATTCGTATAAAATATAAATATAAATGTATGTCGTATGTAATTGCAATTTCCAATCGATATATTTTTCTTCCTTTAAATAGAAAATAATGTATATGTACCAAGTTCAAAAAATATAGATGGAAAAACTAAGTAAATTATACTAAATACTATTATTTAGACATTTACATATATATATATATATATATATATACTTTTATACATATTTTAGATTCTGAACGAAGCGATGGAATGTATTGATTTTACGTAGTGATGCACAAAGCAAGACCAAGACCAAAACCATGGCAGTCTTGGTCTTGGTCTTGGTCTTGCAAAATTCTCGCAGTCTTGATTTTTTTTTTTTTTTACCAAAGTTATAAATAAGAATAAATAATTTATTTATACGTACACAAGGGGGGATACAGGGAGCAATGGGAGTAATTCCCCCCCTCCGTTCACAAAAAATAATTAGGTAGGTACCTGTGTAGATGACTGTTTTTGATAACACCGAACTTTCAAGAAATAGTAGAATATCTGTTTACTAATATATTCGATAAATATTACAATAGGATATTGATGATTGCATTAGAAGAAATCTGTAGATTTGGTGTGGAATTATAAATAATGTATACCTAAAAAAAAAAAAAAAAAAATTTAATAAATAACGTATTTAATTCATTAATTTTTATTTTATTTAAAAGCAAGACTTGCAAGGGTCTTGCAGTCAAGTCTTGGTCTCGGTATTGGTTTTGCATAAATTTTTATTTCAGTCTTGCTATGAAATAGTAAAATCTTGGTCTTGGTCTTGCTAATTCTAGTACAGTCTTGGTCTTGCACTTTTGAAAGACCAAGACTGAATTTGCTATCACTAATTTTACGATGATGTATTTTCTTTTTCTTTTTCTTTTTTATGTCTGTAATCAAAACTTTCACAAGAAGTGCTCCGATAATTACATGTAGCACTATTTTCTGATAGAAAATTGAATCTAGTTGATACTTTAAAGAGGTAATTTTTCGATTTTTTAAAAATTTTCCGATAAACGCGTAAGTAAAAATTATCAACAAATTAGCATAAAAATCGCAAAACACGATTGTATAATAAAATTCTTTAAAACTCCGAGCACATTGATGCTAGAGCCTTAAAGTTAGTAGAAAATGTTTACCTATTTTTAGGCTATTTATACTAATATGTAAATTTGAGAAATTTAATTTATAATATAGGCTTAATTTTAATTTTCGAAATCTGACAATTTAATACAATGTTAAAAATATATCATTCTAGCTATATATACAAAAGTTCTAAAAATCAGTAGGTATAATATTTTTTAATAGCCATTTCAATTTGTATTTGAATACTCATTTAATTTTTTCGACATTTCGATATGAAATGTGTTCGAATTTTGGGGAAATAATGAATCTATAAACTTGAAATTTTCACCAAATACGTATATGTATATTAGACATAATGAAAACAAAAAATTGCAAGCTATTTTAATCTATATTTATAACAATTTTCAGTTTTGAGTAATTTAATATATAATAGTCTTAATTTTAGGTTTTAAAACCTAAAAATTGAATACAGTATTAAAATTACGTCATTCTAGCAATACACAAAAAAATTTAAAAATCGGTCGATACAATAGTTTTTAATAGCCATTTCATTTTTTTTTCGATATTTTGTATTATTTTGATATGAAATATGTTCGAATTTTGTGGAAATAATAAACCTATAAGCTTGAAATGTTCACCAAAACGTATGTAAGTACCTACATTATGAAGGCAAAATAATGTTTAAACATTTTTACCCGTTTTTGGGCTACTAATAGCGATTTTCAATCTTGAGTCATTTAATTCATAATAGGTATAACTTTTCTATTTTACAGGAAAATTTGATTTTTGGATTTTTTTTTTTAACATTGTATGTTTTGATCAAAAAACATAATAGTGAAGTCAGAATTTAGCGGTCGAACTTGGTTTTAAAGTTATATCAAATTAAAATTTAACGAGTATATCCTATTCATCTAAGAAGTATATTTTTTAGGTTTTACAACAGTGGTCTTCTTCGTAGTGTAGTGTATCAAAATAGTGTTGTATATACAAAACATACTGTAATAGGTACCTACACTATTATTACGTTTTTATTACGTAAGTATACGAATAATATGTTTTTATAGTATAGGCAATGCCGGATCTAGAGAATTTGTCGTCCGGGGCAAAAAACAATTGTAGCGCCTCTTTTTAAATTTTAATAAGCAAAAAAAAAAAAAAAAGGTTAGTTATTCGTCAATTCCTATTAAAAATTAAGTGATCAATGGGATCAAAAACGAGATGAAAAGTTTTAAATATTTTTACATTTTGCACCCCATCATAATGGCGCCCGAGGCAAGTGCCCCGGTTCGCTCCCCCCTAGATCCGGCACTGACTATAGGTACCGTATTATACCTTATAACCGTGGTTATGATGGACCCTAGTCTATCTAGAAAATTTAAAATAACAAATATATAGTATTCTTATTATAATAGGTATAAAAAATATAATATAGGTTTAGAGTTTAAAAAACTGACAAATGCAAATAACATTATTGTTATATTCAATATTTAATAGTTATTTTTTTAGTAACTAGTACACTCTTGCGCTATACTTAGTTAAAATATTTTAACTTAAAATAGCTATCATGTGAATGTGATTTTTAGAAAAATATTAGCGATAAATTTTTTTACTAAAGTTTGGTCTTTATTTTAATTAAATGTTTTAAGTTTGTGAAAATATGAAATAAATTTTCGTCTGTTTAATACAAATGTTGTTTTACGTTGTTCTAATGATGAAAATAGTATTTTGTATCATTTACCATTACACAGGCAAAAATAAATCGATACCCAGCACAAGAAACTTTCTGTAACCGTAATCGATCGAATCGGGATCTCCGACCATCCCATAGATCTCGTTGGGTTCCATTTCAGTTCTATTGGAATTAAAGTAGTTCGTTGAAAAATAAAATCGTTCCGTTTGGTACTTGGCACATGACACATAACCATTCACCATATACATTACCGTATTAAGCATTCTTTTTATAATTCTAGCTTCATAAACTTCTTCATATATTGATAATATTTCATTATAATATTTCATTAGAAACAGACGTATTACCAACTGCTTGGGATACTAATAGTAACCACAATCGGGCGACTAACTCAATTGGATCATTTCAATATACTAAATTTGTTTTTGTAATTTTACACTATACCTCTGCCAAAAGAAAACAATTTTAAAATTATATTATTATACTTTTTGCAGCCTTTTTTAATCTTTGTCCCATCAAGAGTTAAATGGACAGATGTTTGAATCGGAATCATTTTGTATGTTTATAAATCACACTCGGAGTATTGTTTCGGGTTTTTTGAAAATATTAAGCGAACAAGTCCTGGTGTTAATGTATAAGAAGTCCTTCAATAATTAATATATTTCCATTGAATCGGATTTATTTTTCACCTAATTTAATATCTCCATCACTAATTTTTTTAGGTCCATATGATTTATCACTATTTGAAGATTGAAACTAATTATCGATATCAAAATATTGAAAATTATTTGGTAATTCAGCTTTCTGATTTTCATGTAAATTATTTAACATATATCGATTACAGGATTTTCAAAAGATTGAGAATTATCCGATGATTCGTTGTTCTGATTTTGTTATGTTTTATTTAAAGGTTCAATTTATTATAGGTGTAAATGTTTTTGAAACTATTGACTAAATATCTGCTTCACCAATTTTTAATAATAATTTTTTTTAAATATTTTCTTTGGCCTTAACTATTCGTTTAAAACTGAACTACACTCATCCGTGGTTAAACTATAAATGACGTTTATATTTATAAATTTAGTGATTATATAACAACAAATTTATCAAATCTTAAACGATAACGACCGTTGTCTTGTTCAGTATTCTCGCATATAACAACATCTTACACAAAAATGTTTAAACTCTGTATACGTCATATCACCTGAACAGTATTCATTATACACATACTTTAAATTAATCTCGTTTTGTTTAAACAACAAAATTAAATTCGCGTTATCTCATATCAATTGTTTGGGTACTTTCGAATAACTCTGGGCTAGATAAAAAATATCTACCTTATTGTGTCTTCCTCTAGAAAAATATTCTCTTATTATGTTTTGATGTTCACCGATAACATCGTTCATAATAAACACAGAGTTGGGTAAAAGTTTTTCAGGTGAAATAACTTTATAATTTTCGAAATGTTACTAAAGCCTGTTGTAGAACATGACAAAACAAATATCTACCAGAAATTTGATGTCAATTGATTGAACCGTATGAATATTTCTATGAAATAAACTTTGGAAATTTAAGTTAACGTATAATATTACATAGCTAAATAGGTTATTTTTGTATTAATAGTTTTAATATAAATTTTTTTTTTGTGAAGAGGACGGTACAGTGGTAGAGGATATGGCGACGAAAAGCTAAACTATGGAATCGATGGAAGAAACGAGGAAAACGGCGAAAACGGCAGTTTAAGGATTGTCATTTATATACTACTTATACATACGAATTACGAGTATATATACTTACACTTATATTTATACTAATAATTTTACTAAATCCTTTTAAAAGGATTTTCAGGATAACTTACTGGCCGTACCTCTCACTAGACACGAACCAATATGCATACCATTGGATTGGTGTCCCTATTATTAATAGCATCAATGTTATAGATAAATCAAAAAAAGGATTGAGGGAAATTTTTAGTATGTTTTACAATGTCTCTTTCGACTTAGATTAAGTGTGTAATGGCGTTTCAAAAAATAACAAATGCAAATACATATCAGCTATCAGTATTTACTATTTTATTACGATGGTTGCTGAAGGGGGGGGATATGGCTATCCTAGAATTTGTTACTATATAGAGAATAAAATTATTAAAAGCAGGTTAGGTATAAATACATTTTTTTTTTTTTTTGAAAAAAAACATCTATAAAATTGTTTTGAAAAATGTATGAATATATAATGATGGCGATGAAATAATAAATTTTTAACAATTTTAAATATGTTAATAAATTTTGGATTTCATCTTATTTTTTAAATACCAAAATTATGTGACTAAAATATAGGTTGCTATTTAAAAATTTTTTAGTTTTATACGTGTATAATAAACGATTTTTTAAAATTATTAAATACATGTTTCGGGATCTATCCAATAAAAAAAAACCTGATCACATTCATGATCATTCATTCAAAAAAGTTCGTGTTACATTTATCAATGAATATACCTACTGTATAATATATATTTATAATTATAGATATTATAAATGTATAGTACAGTGACCATATTTAGAGAATAAAACGAAACAAAAAATTGTCATTCAAAATAACTACCAAAATAAGTTTAAAAAACAAAAAAATAAGTTCATTAAAAAATTTTATCAAAAATTAGTGGAATCGCTTAGAAAAACAATAAATAAGCAAAAATAGAGTCATTGTTTTTTTTTACAAATGATAAAAAGACGGGACAAAAAACGGGTCCTATATTCATAAACGGGATAACGAGTGTCCCGTTTAAAATTTGTGGAGACAACTATAGACGCAATGCTGGAAAACAGCACAATTCCGTTTTAAACAGGACGTATCTTATATAGGTATAGGCTATAACTTTTTAATATAAATTTACGAAAAAATTTCCCGTTTTTAAGATTAAGTCTGGAATCTTTTCGGAAACTATTGAAAAAAGTTGAAACTTCGTTCTGAAGGCTGAGACACATATAAATGTGTCAGTAATTTTCAATATTATTATCTACAATATATAATTAAACAAAAGCATGTAAATGTGAGTTATAATAGTTTTAAAATATAATGATAATATATTTTATAATTTATAATTTATATAATGATGTACCCATATTACATATATAAACAAGAACTTTAAACTCCGTAGGTAGTTCTTTATTTTCTACTTTTAAGGTTAATTATTATTAACAGGAATTTTAGACTTTTTGTTAAGTTTCAACAGAGTATTAATTAAATTAAATACATTATACTACTGATAAAATTACATTATTCAATATTCATAAATATTTTATTTATTGTGAAATTAAATATATTTAATTGATATTGCATTGAATTATTTTTATTGTTATTATTATTGACAAACAAATACATAATATAATACCTATTATAATATTGTTTTGAGAAATTTATGTTTTATCAGATTTTACTTGAGTAATAACAATTGCGTTATAAACGATAGATAAAATACCTATAATATTTAAAAATATAATACAATATTCCGATAAAATTATTGAATAAAAAATAATCGTGTTTATAATAATCTATTTATCTATCTATATGTAATATTATATATGTAAACTGTAATTCCCAAAGTTTACATAGAAATATTCACACGATTCAATCAATTGACGCCAAATTTCTGGTAGATGTTTGTTTTGTCATGTTCCGCAACAGGCTTTACTAACATTTTGAAAAAAAAATCATTGATGTGGGGAGCATTTAATCATTAAAAATTACCTGATTACGCAATAAAATGCGTAATTAAAATTTTTTGAAAATTTATATTACTTGGATTAATTGTATTACATATATAGGTAGGTAGGTAGGTAGATATAAATATACCAGTATATCACTTAAATACAACTATCTTGAAGATGGCTTGAAACCAGTATAGATTTTAAAAATACGTCCCGAGTGTAATGATGTAATCAATAAAAAATGTAAATAAATATTTCACACTGAAAAGTATATAATGTATAGTTTACTTTTTATTGATTTTCTAATTACCGTAGGACGGTAGTTCCATATTGAGTTAACAGTTTAATTAATAATTTTCAATAACTAAATAAATAATAAATTAAATAATGTTGACAAACAATATTGTTGTAAAATGCATTAAATGTATTAATTTTTAAGGGATTTTGTACGTGTAAATTTTATGAAATTTTAAGAAACATGAAACTTCAACAATTCAAAAATATTTAAATAATTTTTTTTAAGTAATTTAAAAGTAGCTTTAGGTAATTTTTAATTGTTGTGTATATAATCGCAATATTTATTAAAAATAACATGTATACACGAACTACAATGAAAATAAAAACACCAAATTTTGTTATTATACGTGTAGAAGAGAACCTTATTTATGATGTAATATTTTTATTATTTTCATAACTTGTCTCAATTTTGTATTAGAAATTTGTAAAAAAAAAAACAAATGAAAGTTAAAACAAATGACAAATTTTTAGACCCTATAGCACACAATTAGTTATCTATGTATTATCTACGTATCTCTATGATTTAGTTCTTTTTTTGGTATAAAAATGTGGTTATTTTTGTAGCCTTGGTGTTTTTTTTTTTTTTGCTTACGTAAAACTAGTTTTTAGTTTCTTATTTAGGATGCATGGTGACACTATGACAACTCATAAAGATGTAAAAATGAATATATCATAAATTAGCTACATCAGTCGTTAGACATAATTTTGTTCTTTATAATGTATTTTTTATTTCATCTTAATACAATATTCTCAAATTGATAAAAATAAAAATAAAAAAATAATAAAAATGCGTAAACACGGTTTTTAACAAATATCGTGAATTCACAACAATTAAAAATGGTATTGACATTCATAAAAATTGCCTATACAAAACGCCTTAAGGTTCGGGTGTTAAGGGGTTCTGTATAGGCAATTTGCAGGAAATTTAATAATGTTGAAATACATTTTAAAAGTATTTTATAAGTTATCCCATGTCTTCACTTTTAATATTGTGTAATCACGATATTTGTCTAAAAACAATACACGAATAGCCTCTCGCTCTACTTCTATTGTTCTATTGCAAATAAACCTGGAACAAGGATGTTCAATTCTTTTGAAATTTTTAACTGTGCTCATTCGAAAAGATTTTTTGATTACTTAAATATATTGTCCCACATCTGTGACTAAGACTTGTGATTCGCCTTTACATGACAACTGGACTGCCATATGATCCAAATGATCCATATATGGGCCTCAGTGAACTTTCCTATAATGCCGTGACATTTTACCAATGCTCGCCAAATTTGCCAAGGTACTAAATTTCAATAAAAAAATATCTGAAACCTTTCACAGCTTTTATACACCATTTAATTATTAACAGTTTCGCACAATTATTTGTGGACGAGACCCCCCGAAATGGAACTTGTGTCACTGGGAATTGATTTTATACACATTTTCATAATTACCTGTAAAACGAGACCCGATGTTAATAAGATCTCGTTTTTATTATATAGGTATGTACCTATATAATGACGAGTGACGTAACAAGTTTTTATTAGAAATTATTGTCTATTGTAACAGCAAAATAATACGAAATTCTTATCATCATATTGTAATACGTTCAGTGGCGCAACTACGAGGGTGCTAGGGGGTGCTGCAGCACCCCCAATCTTATCTTAAGCACCCTCAAGTTCCATGTCGTTCTAATTTCAAATATCAGCTATAATTTTACCAATGTAATTTTATTTTTTAAGATTTTACTATCAATTATTTTTTTCAGCGTGTTATAGCAGCGCTTTACTATAATTTAAGTATAATAAATATTGAGAGAGACTTAGCTAATGACATTGTTCCAGACGAAATGTTGAATACATTTGCTAATACCGATAGAGATTACGTTTGACTCTTTAAATTTTAAAAAAAACATAAGAAAATATTATAAGTACCTAATAAAATAAGTTAGGTACATTTTTTTCCAAAAATGGTATTGTAAATATAATAATGATCGTATAATCTAAATATTGGCGGCAATATGTAATGTTGGTTTGGGGGTGTGGGGGGCAAAGCCCCAACGTCATTATAAGCGATTCATAATAGTAGCACACCCCCAAGATTTGAACTCTAGTTGCGCCACTGAATACGTTGACAATATGAAAAAATATTGCGATATTGAATAACAAAGACAAAAAATCTAAGCGGCAAAATTTGGCTTTAGGGTGGCAAAATTAAAATATGAATATCGACAATGGAACGACGATTCCGTATTTTTGTTATTTCAGTCGGAAAAAAAATTGATTAGATACTTTTTTTTTTTTTTTTTTGCTTAATTACGTTTTTAAAGGCGACATTAAAATTGTCGTTTTTGAGCGGAAAATATATCTAGCGACGGGCCTGTTTATACTGTTTGCTAAAATATTAACCGATTTGAGCAAACGCTAACTGTATACTTTTACTGATTTCGGTAGGTACCTACCTAATAACGTTAATAATGATAACTGTGATCACATTATTGCGAATTGTAATCAGTGCTGTTATATTTAAAACATTTTGTTTAAAAGGTGTGTTTAAAACATCAGAGAAAAACATATTGATGTAATGAAAACATGTGTTTTAAACATCAATAAAAAACTTTCGTTTAAAATAGCGTTTTTAATCATTTTTGAATTTTAAAAATCTAAATTATAGAAAATGTTCAAATCTAATGTACATAGAATATGGAATAATTGGTTTTATGGTTTAATTTAGGAGTAAGAGATACTTACCTAGTACCCGCACAAAATATTTAGTACCTACTTAATGCCATTATTATTTAGTATTTTTAATTACCTATACATTTTATGATTCTAGCTTAGAAGTTATTCAGTAGCGTATCCAGGATTTTTATTTGATGGATGGGAAACTAAATATTTTTCAAGAAAAAAAAAAAAGATCGTTCTAAATAAAACGTTGGTAATAAGAATATGATCTTATTATTTATCACAGAATAATATAAGTACACCTAATACATAAAGTTTTCACGCGATATATTATTAATATAAAATAATGTTACATAATGTACTCGTACATTGAATTTAGATAACAATACAGACGCAGTGGATCTAAAAGTGGCGAAGAGGGCGTGCGCCCTTTCCAAATTCCAAAAAAAAAATATACTTACCCCCACAAAATCACTCAAGGGTATGAGCCCCCTCCCCATAAAAAATTTATAGATCCACCCCTAGATATATTACAAAATTTTATATACAAGCGATATACAAACGTTCGAACAATAATAATCTTGGTAATAAGTAGATA
The DNA here is from genome assembly GCA_025469235.1 of Pemphigus obesinymphae. NCBI lineage: Eukaryota > Metazoa > Arthropoda > Insecta > Hemiptera > Aphididae > Pemphigus > Pemphigus obesinymphae. The sequence continues at coordinate 50,530 of JAIPRL010000722.1, forward strand.
ATGTTCAAATCAAACAAATAGTTTTACAATATTTTCATACTTTTTGTAAAAGTAATGTTTAAATTATACAAATAGTGGTACTTTCAGTACGTGTAACAAATGTAATGTATTATAAGGAGGTCGAAGCGCGTATTTTAAATTATAACGTTGAATAGATATATAGATATAGGTCCTAGGTATTAATAATCTACTATACAGATACCTATTAATAAACTTCATATTTTATTGTCCATTAAGAGGACGGCACACCCGCATTTTCTGTCTCCGTCTATCTAATTGGCAATATAGCAAAATTATACAACTGTAATAATTATGGCGTTTCGGTTAACTTTAGATTTGTATGTAAATATTGTCTATGAAAAAAGTCCCGGCATTTTTAGTTTTTCACATTTTTTTAAAAAGCTTTAACTTTTTCCGCAGACGATACCTATTTTATATATATAAAGCCCGACGAAGTTCACTCGAAATCGTTCTTCTCCATAAAATATGTTGTAATAGCTGTGTTTATACTCCAAATTTTACCCGAACGCCAAAATTTCAAATCTGCGTTAATGTGACTTTGCTATATTATATTATCTATTAGATAGACACACAGACAACAAATGTGGGTAGGTACAGCGTCCTCTCAATAAAGTTTGACATTTACAAAAATATTTTTATAGACTACAATTTTAATTTAAGCTTTTTTCCACTAGATTTATTACTTGAGTTTTATATTTTCGTGAACTTTTTTTCCTTTGGCTTATGTTTTTGTTACCTTACGGAAAATATGGTTCATAAATTTTTGACTACTGGACTTCCAACCAAAAAATTTGTATTTTTAAAAAACATTTAAAACCAAAAAAAAAAAAAACATCATAAAAACCATTTAAAATGCCGATTTAAAAGTTTAAAACGTTTTTCTGTTATTTTTTAAAAAAAACCTATTTTTCACAACCTGATTATAATATATATTATATTTTTTGTTACAAATTATTTTATTGTTTTATTTATAATTTTAGATATAATGGTTTTACAAATTATGATGTATTTTTTAGATTCTGAGCGAAGCGAAAAATGTAATAGTTTTACGATGATGCGTGTGTTTTTTTTACATTTAGTTTCTTATGTCTGTAATTAAAAATTCTATTAGAAGTGATCGGGTCGTTACATGCATACTTTTTTCCAGCAGCAAATTGCATCTAGTTGGAACCTACTTTAACAGGACGTTATACCAATCATTTTTAAGGGGTTCTGTATAGGCTATTTTTAAGTAATTTTCGAATAATTAAAATTTAGTAATTAAAAAATGTTAAAATACACTTTAAAAGTAATCTAAAAATAGTCTCATTTCTTTGCCACTTTTTACTGTCATGTAATCACATTTGTTCAAAAATTACTTGTGGCTCTCTGATATCTTTGATCAAAAAATATCAAAAACATTAAACACGGCCAAAAAGATAGATAAAAATATAATTTAAGTGTATGTAGTATTGCATAGCAAAAAGTCCTTATATTTAAAATATGTATTATTCTCAAACAGAAAATATATATTTTATAATAGTGAACATTTATTTGTAGAAATTATTTATACAAATTAAATAAACATAAATAAAACAAAATAACAAATTATAATTTAAATAACTAAGATATTTAGCTTATCTTTTAAAGTCAGTTTCTCTAGTCAGATTTTTATAGTTAATATACTTATTACTTAGTAACAATAACACAACATAAAAATATAAATATAAATAACTTTATTATAAAGTAAATATATTAGTATAAAATATATACTATTAATATTTTTGCATTCCATTTAATATATAAAATGCAATAATGCATATTGTTTCATATTTTTTAATTATATTTTATTAAACTAAGTATTTTAAGTTATATGTATTGTTTTAGTCTTCATCTTAATGAGCAATCATGTACTGCAAATAAGTGTAAACGCTTAATTCTCCCAAACATTGACAAGTGGCATCTAAAAATAAGAATATTAACATAGTTATATTATAAACCCTAATTATACTAAAATGGTTTTATCCTTTGTAGTTAAAAGTGAGTGCTTTTGAATTTTTTTTTTTGTCACATGTGCAATTTTTAAGAAATTTTAAGAAAAATAAAAATTTATTAATTTCAAAAGCTATACACATATTTTTTAAGGAGTTCGGTATAGGCAATTTTTATAAAGTTTTATAAACAATGAAAATCCAATAATTTAATAATATTTAAAAAGTAATTTAAAAATAGCCATGTGTCAGTATAATTTTTTATTGTTGTGTTATTACAATATTTGTTAAAAATAATGTTCCCGCTCTATATTTACAACTTTGTTCTTAGAAATAGCAAAGTCAAAATGTATTCTAAATATTAAAGATGAGAATATTCACTATGCCGTAGCGTGAAGTTTTTTAGTTAATATTTTTTTATATTTTGTATAAATTTGGACTGCGATTACAAGTAGAGAAGTAGTAATTTTAGAGTGTGAATGTAATTTTTTAATAAATATTGTGATAACACAGCAATATGAAATGATACTAACACATTACTATTTTTAAATTATATTTAAAATATATTTGTATATATAGAATTAAATATTATTAAATTGCTGGATTTTGATTTTTTTTTTATAAAAATTGCCTATACAGAACCTCTTAAAAAGCATGTGTCTAACATCCTCTTAAGAAGACGCCATTCACCCAATTTTTAAGGGGTTTTGTATATGTAATTTTTATGAAATAAAGAAAAAATTTAAATCCAACAATTTGAATATATTTAAATATATTTTTAATTAATTTTAAAATGGTCGTGTCAATATTTTATTGTTGGGTAATTGCGATATTTGTTAAAAAAAAAATGCCTACGAAAAACTACAATTAGGTATCTACTCGTTTCTTAGTGGTTTAAGCTTAAACACTTATTATATAAATGAAAGTTGACAACATTTTGTAGGGAATGTAGTTTTTACAATGAACTAAATATTAAGAATACAATCTATAATTCAAAAATTATTAATTTTTTTTTTTGTTTTGTGTTTTAACGGCTGTAACTTTTTTTATAAAAAGGATGATATTCCCTCCAAAATGTTGTTAACTTTCGATTATATAATAGGTGTTTTTATTCTTAAACCACTATTTAATAAATTATTAAAATAATTTACAAAATACATTTAACAATACTTTTTTACAAGATACATTTTTAAATGTGTTTAATAATTAAATTATTTCTTAATTACGACTATAACCCGAAAAAAACAAGTCTTTACTGTAATATATGTGTGGTCTCCTCTTAATATACGTAATTATAATTCTATTTTTTTAATTATTATTCTATATGACGCCATACACACGATTTATGAGTAGAACTGATAGAAAATTATTATAAAATTTAAAAAGAAAATGAAAATACAACAATTTAAAAATATTTAAATATATTTTAAAAGTGACTTAAAAATAGACTCGTATCAATGTAATTTTTTATTTTTGTTTAATCAAGATATATATATATTTTTTTTAAAACATGTTTATGCATTTCTAATTTTTATCAACTAGAAAATATCATAGAAAAATAAAACAAAAAACAAATGATAGCTAACAATCATTATGCTATCTGATAATTTTTAATGTATTGATTTTTTAAGAAAAAAAAATGATTTTTAACAACTCATAAAACGTGTAAAAATGCATATATTAAGTCAGATAGATTTTTTGTTTGGTATTTCTAACATGTTTGTAAGTTAATAAAAATGAAAAATGCTAATGCGAATTTTTCATTAAAAATTTGTAGGTGTGAAGTTTTCTTAATAATAAATTTTAGTAGTTATAGTATCGCAATAAATAATAATAAATTAATATTTGAAATCAGATACAATACAACAAATATAATTGTAACTTATAATACCTTCTGGACAATTACATTTCCATAGAGCCTCACTTTGAAATACATTTGTGAGTAATCCATTGAGGTTTGGGGATAGCCCTATAGGTTCAAGAGACCTAGTAGATCCAGAAAATTCAATTACTTCTGTATGAATGACTCCAACATATAACAATATTTCAGTAGTTTTAGATTCAATGGTTAACCATGGAGAATAAATACGTATTATACTATTTTTAGTAGCATTTTTGGGACAGCTGTCTAAAAGAACCAACACTTTTTGAACTTCCGTATTATCTATAACATGTATTATAAAAGAGAACATACTATATAATATTGAATTAATTTCATTTTAGTAGAATTATTTATAATTATTTTATAATACCTTTGCCAGGTTTCATATGGTAACAAAGTAAAATAAATGTTTGAAACTCCTTCCATGCTTCAATGATATTTAACAACGCACTTTCACCTTGTTTCAGTTGATAATTTTTAGACAAGTCTTTCTCATATTCTCGAATACGAGCTTCAGACTTTTTGCGATTGATAAGTTCTCGAAATTTTCCTCTCAATCCATGCTTACTGTAATACAAAATTAAACTTTTTATTTATGATTAAATAGTTTATAAAAAAACAAAATGATGAATAAATAAGTATAAATAACAATTAATAATAATAAAATAGTATCCCAACAGCAGAAGTTTTAATTTGCATGGGTATTTTTAATTTTTTATATCGGCTAAACTTTTTTTTTTCACAAAGTTAACAAAAATACTTTTTCATTTATTAATTCATTCACTAATTATCAATATATATATCAAAAAAAAATGAAAAAACTTACCATACTTTTTTACGTTTTTTAGAAGAATCAAAACGATTAGGAGATGGACTGTTTTCTGATTTTTTTTTGCGCATTTCTGGCGAAACGAAATTTTCATTTTCATAAACAGTACTAGGTGATTCTATAAAATCAATCTGAAAGTGGAAAATAATTACAATATTTACTAACTTTTAAATGTTATTTTATTATATCAATATAAAACTCAAAGTACACACTTTAAACGGAAGTTCAGAATTATCGTTTGTAGACTGTGTTGGAGAAGGTAAAGATTCAAATACGGTTGGTGGTAATATTGTAGCATTTGATGGAGATTGAATAGATTGAATGAGTACGTGTTTTATGTGTTGTGTTTTTGGCGACTGATCAACTTCAATCAGCGGAATATACGATTGCTGTTTGTCCGCAATTTGTGTACAATGTTCAGGAGTGGCAAGGATTACACTTACTTCAGAATGTGTAAAAGATATTTTTTTGTCTGTATTCTGTGTATTTTCTACTTGATAAAGTTTAAACATGTTTAAATCACCTTTAGTTGTTTCTTCGACAATTTTTTTGAACACAGACGATGATGGTGACATTGTATTAATTCGATGCTTTTGAATGTCATCGTCGATTTTAAACAATTCTTGACGATTTTGATTTTCTATCGTTTCCAATTTAGGTTTCTTCCGAATGTTTTTAATTTTCAATTCGATTACAGGAGACTTCAAAATATTTTCTGTATTAATAATATCTAAGGAATCATAATTTATTTCATCGCATAATACATTTGTATTAGTTTTATTAGTTTTTGTTTTTTCTGTACTCTTCTTAAATTCATCTTTGTGTAGTATTTTACTTTCATCAATATCATTTTTTATTTTATTTTTTTTACTATGACGAACTTTGTTCTTTTTGGATTTATGTTTTTTTGGCGGTATAATTGTTTCAGATGATTCAATAATGTCTTCAGAGTCTACTGTGTTTATTTTCGATTGAACTTTATCGAGAGTATTTACATTTCCAGATTTTTCATTTAACTTGTTTAATGCTGGAGTTCTACATATATCATTCATATCAATTTTATCATAATTAAATACATCTATTTTATTCAAATTCTTATACTCAATAGTACGTTTTCGATTTGACATAATTTCAGGAGATTTAGAACCACGAAAGTCTCTTGTACATAATGGGTTAATTTGATCTGAAATACATAAAGATTTAATAATCGATGTATCACTATCTGAACATGACATCGATAAATCAACAGTTTTTACACTTTCAATTGGGAATAAACGTTGTTCCAAATTATGAAGCGAAATATCTTGATTTATCTCCAATTTTTCTCGATTTGATACAACTTTTGGAGATTTTAGACACGATATTTTTGATACTTCGGATAAATCATGAAATCTTTTTCTAACATTAATTACATAACTACAAGGTTCACGTTGTCTTTTTTTTGATTTGTTCGTAGCAGAATTATTTTTATTTACTTGAAATAAACTTCTTTTCACGCGTTTTTCTGAACATTCTACATTATTTTCACTTACTTTAATATCACGTAGAGAATAATCAGATTTCGACGATTTTTTAACTTCTACATTAGAATCTATACTCATTTCTGGTAATAACTGTAATCCACGTGTACTGTTATTTATATGTAATGTCGATAATTCAACAGCTTTTACATTTTCTGTTGACAATAAACAATGAACCGAATTATTAAGTGATATATTTTGATTTTTTTCTAATTTTTCTCGATTTGATAAAATTTGGGGAGACTTTGAACACGACATTTGAGATACTTCGGATAAGCTAACAGATATTTTTCTTTGACTAGTTATACAATTATTATGAATTCTATTATTATGTAACAGGGATAACTCGACCGTTTTTGAACTTTCTGTTGGAATAAAATGTTGTTCTAATTTATGAAACGAAGTATTTTGATTCCTCTCAAATTTTTCTCGATTTGATATAATTTGTGGAGATCTTGAACAAGAAATTTTTGATGTTTTGGATAAAGCATTAGATGTCTTTTTCACATTAATTATATGATTACGAAATTCACCATGTCTTTTATTTGATTTGTTTATTGTATGTTTTTTATTTTCTTCATGAAATAAACCTCTTTTCTCGAGTTTTTGTTCGCATCCATCACTATTTTTATTAATTTTAATAGTATGTAGAGAATAATCATATGTAGATAACTTTTCAACTTTAGAACTACCGTCGTCTATATCAATTTCATTTATTTCTGGTAACAATTTTAATTCATTATTTTTATGTAACGTCGATAATTCAACAGCTTTTAAACTTTCCGTTTGAAATAAACAATGTTTCGAATTATAAAGTGATTTATTTTGATTTCTTTCTAATATTTCTCGATTTGATAAAATTTGTGGAGATTTTGGACGCAATATTTGAGATACTTCGGATAAACTATCAGTTTCTTTTTTTGGACTAGTCACATAATTGTTATGAATGATATTTCTATGTGACATAGATAACTCAATAGGTTTTGAACTTTCTGTTGGGAATAAACGCTGTTCTAAATTACGAAATAAAGTATCTTTATTTTTCTCTAATTTTTCTCGATTTGATACAATTTGTGGAGATTTTTCACGAGTTATTTGACATGATCCAATCAAATCATCGGATGTTTTTCTTAAACTAGTTATGTCATTATAATGTTCGAAATTTATTTTATTTAGTTTGTTAGTGTTCGAAACATTATGTACTTTTTCTTTTTTCTTTTCTTGAAATAAACTTCTTTTAACATGTCTATTTGCACATTCTAGAACCTTTGCATTTTCATTAGTTTTAAATGACTTTTTAACTTTTACAACAGTATCATCTATATTAATCTCTTTCATTTCTGGTAACAATTGCAATCCTTGATTATTACTATTTCTAGTCCAAATAACTTCTAAGGTCTTACAAGCCGAATTATTTTGTTTGTCCATATTTTTCCTATAAATATAATTAAAATATATCATTAGATATTACAAAATAGATTGAGCTAGGTATACCTTATAGTCTATAGATGTGCTATAGTAAGATCGGTACGTTATTACGTAAAATAGTCAAATCATATAGGTAGGCTACAGAAAAATTATTCCCATACATTATGGAAACATACAATGAGAACGATGTAATATTGATATTTTATATTAAACCTATGCAATACGAAGGATATGTTTTCCAAATAATTATATTTAAATTAAATAAAAAAAAATTAAAAATGTAAACATGAACAATTGACATTTTGATACATTTTTATTAAGTAATAAGTTGCAATGTTTTCATTGCATAAGTTCCCAAAAAACAAGTCGGCATAGCTAAATTCATCAAGCATTATAATTAATGTTATTTTATTATCTATAATAGACCAATATTTAAGTATAATATTATATATACATAAAATATATGATATACCTAATATAGATACAATGTACAATGTACATAGTGTATAAATATCTACTTATAAGTACATTTTTTTAATGTTTTACAGATAACATAGGTAGAAATTATTGACAATTAAGAATAGTGTTATTTGTATATGGTGTATAAACAAATATTTACCTTACAACATTATACATTCTGCGTATCAACATATAAATAATTGTAATAATATAAATCAGCTACCTTGGTGTGTATAGGTACTATATATAGTACATAAACAAAATTTCATTATACATATTTTATTTTTTTTATCACAAACCTAATGCCGAATTTCTTTGAAAAGTTAATATCTATATTAATTAGTAATAATAACTATTAATTAAATTATTATAATTAACTTATAATTTAAGAATAAAAAATGGTATATACCGTAAATGAGTATAATTGAACATTTGAAACAAATTTTTTTGAAGTGTTATTTTATTACGTAAATTAAATCAATTAAATGTTTTAATTTTATTTTTAATACCACAGTTTTTAAAACTATATGTCGAATTATAAAATCAAACCGTGTATTTTAGTAAAGATACTCCAAAATAAAAACATGTTAGTAGTTGTTAATTCAATGATATTCAAATCATCACGTCTTACTGATGTAGTATATAAATAAATAAAAATAACATAATCGTAAAACACTCAATATATAAATGAAAAATATAGTGTTGATAAGTACAATAGGTTAATTTTTGTACTTTATACTACATTAACCAGTCATGATATTGAAATACATACACCTTCATTATCTAAAACAATTTGTTTTATAGCTATAAATAAATAATTATGATCATATTATAAAATATAAAGCTAAAATGTTTAAATTTTTGATTTAAATTAAAATAATATATAGGTACACAGCATTGGCAGAAATCGGAAGTAATTGAGGGGGCTTATCCCCCCTAAACGTTTTCTAAGCCCCTTCAAAAATGATTTGAGAAAGTATTATATTGAAATGTATTTATATGGGTACTTTTACTAAGAGACGTAAGAACATTTCGTTTAGCAAAAAAAAAAAATTTCTGTTTTTCACATATTTGGTCACCTAATCTTCCCGGGTATAACTTGTGCATTATAATTTGATGTCGGGACCATGTCCTGTTCTTATGGTACACCAATGGTGTCAAAATATTGTTTAGTGTCTAAAATAAGGACCAATGGTGTCAAGACTATGTTTTATGTGTCATAGGTGTCCAAATAGTGTAATGTTTAAAATTGAAATAAAAATGAAAATCTAACAATTTAAAAATGTTTATGTTCATTTTAAAAATGAATAATAATTGGTCCCATTAATACATTTTTTTTATTGTATTTGTTTTTTTATGAATTTATACAATAATTGTAAACACTTATTTCATTGAAAATATTACTTTTGTATTTTTCATTTATAACAATTTAAAAAGATCGTAGAAAGATAAAACAAAAAAAAAACCCGGGAAACACTTCGCACGTTGGGTATGTTAATGATGACGGATATATTAAATTTGAAAACAATGATAAATCATTTCTTTCTAAAAAAACGATTCTGGGTGAAGCTTTGGTGGACATACTTGACAATTACTACAGATTATACTAATATATATAAATGTATAATACATAAAGGTTTATCCAGTTTATATATATATATATTAATAATATAATAATCGGTAAAGTAAATAAATAAAATTATTAATTTATAATAATATAATAAACAAAAGAAATTGAAAAAAGTGCAAAAAATTATTTGGAAACAAAAAATTTCGAACCGAGGACATTTTGCATTAGAGAAAACAGTAAGTTGTTTTTAGCAAATTCTGACTACTATTATTTTTTTTGATCAAAAAATACATATTTAAAAAAAAAAAGTCTAAAATCTAATTTTAAAAAAGTATCTATTGTGAATTAAATGACTCAAAATTGAAAATTGCTATAATAACCCGAAATTGGAAAAAAATTTTCTAACATTTTTTTGCCTTCATAATGTACATACGTTTTTTGTGAAATTTTAAATTTATAGATCCATTATTTCCCCAAAATTCGAACACATTTCATGCCAAAATAATATATACATATTATCGAAAAAAATGAAATAACTATTAAAAATTATTGTATCGACCGGCTTTTTATTATTTATTTATTTTTTTAAATGTAGCTATACCTAGAGAGCCTAGATAATAAATTATTATCTAGATTATTATCTAGGCTCTCTAGCTATACCTATATAGAATGACATATTTTTAACACTGTGTTAAATTTTCAGGTCTTAAAAACTAAAATTAAGCCTATTATTAATTAAATTTCTCAAATTTGCATATTACTATAAATAACCTAAAAATAGGTAAACATTTTCAAAAAATAATTTTTATTAATATTTTATGTATATACGTTTGTCGTGAAAATTTCATGGCTCTAGCATCAATATATGTCTGGAGTTATAAAGAATTTTACCACAATCGAGTTTTCCGATTTTGATGCTAATTTTTTGATAGTTTTTTCTTACGCGTTTATCGAAAAAATTGAAAAAAATCTAAAAATAACCTGTCTAAAGTACCAACTAGATGAAATTTGCTACCGGAAACTGGGTAAGCTTGTAAAGATCGAAGTACTCCTGGTAGAAAATTTGTTAACAGAAAAAATAAAAAAATAAACATCAATGTAAAACCACTAGCTCACTAAAAAATATCGGGGATATAAGTTGTCTTAACTTATATATTTAGAAACCTAAAAGAAAAGTGTTTGTATGAAGTATACATGAAAAAACACATTTTGCCCCCCCCCCTCAGCGTTTCTCAAGAACTGTGGGACCAGTGTATTTGTATACCTATATTATTATTTTTTTTTTTTGTAAAAATATTTAAAATGATATAAAAAATGATTTTAAAATTGAAATGTATAGGTATAAAGGTAAAATATAAAAGTAAGTTCATATTAGCACTTAAAATGAGGAAAAATATATAATTAAAGTCAAAAAAGTTACTATAGTAGGTACCTAGTGAAATTATTCTCAAGCAAATTGTTTTTAAATTATATCCCTACGACCCAACCCACCACATAACTGAATTCTAATAATGTCACTGAATTTATTTATAACTCTTATGAATACATAGATATTAGAACAATATATTAAAAAATAATTGAATTTCGAGTAAAAGTTAAAAAAAATTACAATTGCAAACTAACATCGTGCACACTAAAATGAAATACAAACATTTTTGAAGCAGCTGTTTGGTTTATATAAATATGATATTATATAAGGGTATATTATAGCCTATACAGTGGTTAAAGTGGAATATATTTTCAGGGGGGACTATAGCTAATGCAAAAAAAAGGCGTCCCCTGAACCAGTACCGTAATATTTTTTAAAATATTTATTTTATTATATTATATTTTTATTTTATTATAAATTTAACTTTTAATCCATGTTATTATTGACCTAATTTGTAAACATTTATCACGGACGTATATATGTATATACCTATTATTATGTATGATGTACATACTCTGTGGTTACAACTTTAAAATACGCATAATAATGACCTATATTCCGGCCAAGGAGAGAATATCTGGAGAACAAAGAAAAATCGAAATAGTTTTTTCTATAATATAGATCTTGCATACAATTTATAACTAAATACCATTTTTTAAACTCTTTTATTTAATTTTTGAATATTATGTACAAAAGAACAAATTCAGGCTCAACTTTTAATTAAACATTTAGAAATATAAAGGGGACTATATACCTACCTACTAAAAAGGACGCCAAACTTAAACTAAGCAAAGAAGGGGGACGCCGTCCCCCTCCGTCCCCCCTCACTTTAACCACTGAGCCTATACGTAGGGAATTGCTTTTCAATGATCTACATAAAAAAAACGAAATAACTTAATTATACATGATAAAAAAAAATGTTAAAATACCTATGCTATATACTATATATCACAAAATTAGTTAAATAAACATATTCTGTTTACCTATATATATTATAATTATAAATATTATACATTTATCAAAAAATCAGTTTAGTGCTTTTGATAATAACAACTTGTTTATAATATACATGTTACCAAGTTACCAAGCTCTATAAGTTATAAATATAGTAAGTATTATAATCACATCTGTCCAGAGTTAAACTGGGCCCCCGGCTATAGTTCTATAGGCCCCCAGGCCCCAGAAGTCTTATTCACATTTAATAAATAAGAATAATAATATTTAAAATCTTGAAAATTCTAAACGATTGATTTGTTTTTGATGTCGTAAGAGTACCAGTTTAAATTGTTGTGCATTACATGTTTTGAGACAAAATTTGGGTAGGTTCAAGTTTACATTTATTTTATTAAAACATTCAATATAGTGTGGAAACACTCAATATCATTGTATATAGAGCCATGCAATTTGAATTTTTTTTTTTCAGTTAGTCGTTATACCTATACTTATTATAATACACATAATTCACGCACTCAAAATATTTTACTGTTGATTAGATATAGCAACCCTTTATTTTGACCACTAACTTTTTTTTCATGAATTTTAATAGTCAAACCACTTTTTTAAGTCCAAAATTAGCTAAGTTATGGCAATTTAAAGTTATTCGTTATTCAATATGTTCGATATACTATTTTTCACAATATTCACTGAAAATTGTAATAGGAACTTAAATAACTTGAGTTTTATTATTCTCTACCATTTATTATTGTATTTTATAAGACAATATGTAAGCTTCCAAACACCTAGATGAGCTTGGGAAGCGTTATCCGCCTTCGACGTTTAAACCGAAAGTTTAAAATGCCCGCTAAAATACAATAAATGGTAGAGAATAATAAAATCCAAGTTGTTAAAGTTCCAATTACAATAATTTTAGTAAGTATTGTGAATGAAATTGACATATCAAATATATTGAATGTCAAATAACTTTAAATTGTCATATCTCAGCTAATTTTGAACTTAGAAATGTGGTTTGACCATTAAAATTAATGAAAAAATATGAAAAAAACTAGTGGTCAAAATGAGGGGTTACCATTTAAGAAAAAAAAGTTGTATTGTGCATGCGCATATCTTATCTTCAGTAAACAATTTTGAGTGCGTGAAAATGTGTATTACTATAAGTATAATAACTAACTAAAAAAAAATTTTAATTGCATGGCTCTGTACAAAGATATTGAGTGTTATCAATTTAGCGTTCTTACACTTTATATAAATATATAATTTTCCCATTATCATTAAAATTTCTAATATTCTATATTCCAGATTTTATACTATATACCTACTCTCATTTACAGACTCCAATATATAAATAGTTGAATCTTTCAACATTTATTGTATTTTTTCCAAATTAGATTTTAAACTATCTTCGAAATCTAAATTTTGAATTGATAATTGACAGAGTAATTGATATTTAAAAAAACTAATATTCCTTTGATTTCCGAAGCTTTATTGCTACTTTTCATATTTTTTACACAATTACCCGCATAAGATATTAAAATTTTCTTTAAACGATAATCAGATGCTTTTTTGTTAAAAAAATCTACAATATTAATATCTATAATTTATTATTATTTAGGTACCTTTTCTCTTCAACTCACCAAAATTAATTAATTTTTAAATTGTCTATATAAATTTTTGAACCTGAATTTTGAGTTTAAGATCTAGAATTTGTATAAAACTCTATACATATTCACACACCATATTTTGTATTTTCTTATTAATTTATAATTTTGAAATGCTTTCTAAGGTAATTTGTAAATTAATTAAGTTATTTATTTTGAAGGAGCTACAAATAATTTTTTAGGGTGCAAATCCTTTTGCATTCCCAGTGATCATTAGTTTTTAATTTATGTTTTCTATATTATATGAATTTTTGTTTTGTAAAAGGGCCAATTGGATATATTTTCCGGGGCCGAAAATTGTCGACAATCCGCCCCTGCTTTCAAACATATACAAAACGAGGTGCGCAAAAATAATTACTATAGACTAGAGTTTTACATCAATATACGTGGAATTTGTGAATAATTTTAAGGAAATAATTGATAAAATTAACCATTTTCTATATTTATTCTATACAAGTAAAATAAGACTACCTACCTAGTAATTTTATAATAATTATAAATATAATTTTCAATACTACAAAATAGCAATTTAATAACAATAACATAATTCACCTCTGTTTAGTGTTCAATAAAGCACATTTTGTTCTCTACTTTTAAAATATTAGTCAAACACTTGACTATTTGCATTATAAAATACCTACAACTGTATGTAGATTAGAATTTAGTAACATATCATGAACTTCTATAACCTACAGTGTTTGCATTGTAATGAAAATATAAATATTATATGCATACCATTAATAGTATAATACAGCACTATTATCTACATCGTATAAACATACATTGTATTTTGCCCAGAAAACTATAATTTGTTGTCAAAGTGCAAAGTTTTATGAACGATTGGCAGCTCTTGTAACTTTATTATTATTAAAAAGAATATTTTTTTTATGAAAATTAAATGAAATCTATAAAGAGAAACATATTATAGGTAGTTAATATTATCTAAACATGAGTCATGACTATATTCTACATTATACGTATAAAACAAACGCATAGTTTTGTTTTTAAAAATATTAATTATGCATATATGTAGGTAATAATGAATAATTATTATCAAATAATAAAAAATAAAATTAGGTATATGAAAATATTCATTTAAAAGCTTAAAATACAAAATTGGCGTTTATTATAATTTGTCAAAATATTTTCTCATAAAAAAAAAATCTACAAAAAAAATCAATATCAAATACCTACTGTATGATATAGTATATTACAAGATTCTACACTTTATTTTTAGTAGGTACTTATATTAAAAAAATTACAAATAAGATCCATAGACTGGATGAATGTGTATAATGCATAATATATACTCGTCACTCGCCTTGTTCTGTTCACCTTGACACAAACCTGCACTGATATATTAATATTTAAAATTGTAAAGCAATGATAAATAATTGTAGTCAATGTACGATGTATATATAATGCTCGATTTACTTAAGCGTTTTGAATTTGAAGATTTACGTATGCGTATTTTTTGATTTACGAGTGAAAGGTGAAACATGAAATAACACTAAATGTATATGCCCAGACAGTATTTTAAAAACTATTATAACATTATTACCAAAAAAAAATTTATTTCATTTTTAAACTGATAATATACAATATTGAATGAGTACCACTTTTTTATGCAAATATTGGTATTTATATTGGTATCTATATTGGTTATTTTCACTAAGAACATAAATATAAAATATAGACAAAAATGGTCAAATTAATTTAAAAAGTTAACTCAAATAGACAGAAGTTTTAACTCGTTAAGTTCAAATGAAAATAAATAAAATTGTATATAAAAAGACTCAGTAATTAACTTAGAAGGACGCTACATCGCTGTTTTTCAGTGGTTAAAAATATGTTACGCAAAACTGTTAAAACAGGTTCTTAAAATGATTTTAGAGTTATATAACACCTATTATAAAATCAGTAGAAATTAAAGGACAATAGTTCGGTTTTTTTCATTTACTTATTATAAAAAAATGTTATTGAAGTTTTAAAAAGTTAATATTTTTACTTTTTTTTTAAATTACAATAAGTAATTATTTTTTTAATAGTAAATTTAAAAAAAAAAACAGATACGAGATCACTTTAACTTTAATTAACTAAAATTACTTTATGAACTAGTTGTAACAGTTTTGTGTAAACATGTTTTTTTTAAATAAAAATCGCGATTACACAACAACAAAAAGTGTTACAATAACATAGAACTATATTTAAATTACCTACTCATCAAACGTATTTAAATATTTTAATTATAATTTCTTAAAAATTAACTGCACAAAACGCCTTAAAAACGAGTATGCAGCATCCTCTTATTGAATGATTTCAAAAATTCAAGTTAATACAATGACAATTAAAACTAGTTAATGTTTAATAAGTTAATGCAAAAATAATTAACTACCTAGTTAATGGCTGTCTTTGTAGATAATTCAGGATAAATAAATGTGTACAAATTTAAATGTTTTAATGTATTGTTTTGTATTATAGTTATCTATTTATTACTTTTAATACACTTGTATAAGTCGTATCATTTATAAAAATAAAAATAAAAATATAATGCATTCGTATTATCAATGCAGCAAAAGTTCTTAAAACTAGAGTTTTACAAAAACTACTCTTAGACCGTAGAACCAACACCGTATAAACAATATTAAAATCATAATTCACATATTATTATATCATATTCGTACAATAAATTATAATAATATGCAAGGGCGCCGGAACAACAGAGGGCAATGGGGGCAACTGCTCCCACGGGAATAATTTCGTGGGGGCATAGCCCCCACGGTGATTTTCTGTTTTCATTTTTTATTTTAAATTCAAAAAATGTTTAAATATTAGTATATCAATGATATTACATATTTTATCATATATCATATATATAGAGACCGGATTTGTATGCAATTTCATATTTGTTTTGAGAGTATACAGCTCAATGGGAGTAAGAAATTTCGACGATTTTATTTCAACAGTGAATGCATAGAAAAAAGTGTATGAATAGATATTTTGTATAAATGCACCTATGATCTACAAGTATACTATTAGTATTATTAATATAATGCTATATTTTTCATTTTACCTCCTGCAAGTGGCCACAAATATTACGACAATTGCCTTTAACTTGAAAACTAAATATATATTAGTTCATAGCCCGAATAGGCCATACCAACGTTAAACATATTATTATAGATATGATAACTTGAAATTAGATGAATGTGAACAAACCCGTTGTCGTGAAAAAATCATTATTTCTATTTAAGCGTTGTAGTGTAAGTTATACTGTTTTCCCCACTTAGAACACTTAGGAAACATAAGTCGATAAGTCGGCAAATTAAGGTTAGTTATAGGAAACATGTTTAAAAAGTAAAGACTCTTTATTTTTACTTATTCGGTATATTTGGTCGTGTTTTATGGTGCAAGGTTTTTTTCTGACAGTCGGAAAATTCCAAAAAAGTTAAAAACCATTTTTTTTTTGCTTATTAGATGTTTTTTTTAACTTTTAACAAATGTTCTGCCCCCACGGTTCAAAAATCATTCCGGCGCCCTTGATAATATGACACATTATATACATTATAGATATTGTTATATTTTTACCTATATACCTATTACATTATGTACATTATACATTTTACGTACCTATTAAATTCACGGACAATTTGAACTTTGGGCGAAACAACTACACGTATATCATCATCGTATATGAATATATTAATATTATAACAGCATTAGACAAAAAGATAATAATAATAATAATAATTAATATCAATTTTGTACCAATGGTATTGTAAATCTTATTTTGAATTTTACGTTTCAACGATCGTTTTACAAAACAAACCGTGTCGAAATTAACCAAACGTCGTCATAACGTTATAATATTATTTACGAGATTGCGTGTTCAACGTGTTTGATAATAATTAACATTTACACGTGTATCGGGCGATATTAAAATATTATTAAACCGCATTACCGCGCACACCGCGGACCACCCGACAAAACCCTTGCCCGCGCCCGACGCGGATTTATCGATTTTTTTTTTGTTTTTTTATTATAATATCGCCCGTAAATGAAAAACGAGAATAAAATCGTACGTCGACTAATCACTTAATCATTGTGATACGTATCTAATCGTAAAGCGATTATACGTTCGTAATTTTAACGCGTTACAATATTATTAATGGCGGCGAATGGCGATTACAAAATTATTGTTATCATTTCATTTTCTTCTCGTCCTCGTCGAGCGCCCCAGTCTCGTGTGCCGCCACCAGATATCGCGCGCTCCGTCGGAAATATTATTATATTATTGTGCCCTGTACAGACGATGACCGTGCGGTAGTGTGCTCAGTCATAGTATACCTACTCACCACGTCTCCTCACCGGTCCGCTGGGCAGCCAGTCCGCAGTCGTCACTCGTTACGCGTGGTCGTGTCACGACACGGTGTGCACGTGAAATATCCAGTCGATAACAATAATAATAATAATAATAATTATTGTCAGGAAAATCGTTTTATTTGCGTTATCGTTACGATTGGCCAACAACGCGTCGTCTTCCTCAATAATCATGAACAAGGAAAGTAGTCAACATGGCGTGTCGTTTGCTTTGCTTTCGGTCGTCGCCGCCGTAGCGTTTTTGTCAATCGACGTCAAATGCGTTATACTATACGTAGTTCCATTACTGGGCGCGGGATGGTGCCTGATCAACCACTGGGATTTTTTGGTCATATTATGGAAAACGCTTCCAAGGGACGCCATGTGAGTAAACAACGCACGATGACTATACAATATGACAGTGGAGTCATTTGGGGGGGGGGCAGGATGGGGCATTTGGCCCCACCCTAAGATTTATGTGGGGCTGACTAATTTTTGCGGGCCCGATTGATTTTTAAGGGAGACCCGCAAGGGTATACCTACATCGCGAAGAATGCGAAGACCTTTTTTTTTTTTTTTTTTTTTTGCTGCTTATTTACGTTTTTAAAATATTTATTATTTGTAAAGGGGCCGGCAAAATTTTGCCCCCGCCTAGTAAAACCTGAAATGACGCCACTGCAATATGAAAATAATACAGGGTGCGATGATAGGCGTGAAAACTGCGTGCGCGTGTATAGGTGGGCCACCACTCCATTATCGGATGCCTACACGCTATATAATTGCAAGAAAAATAAAATGAAAAATACGTCATTGTCTAAACGTATTTTAAATATGAGTACGAAACACTATTAATACAATTTTTAGTCGTTTAAAATTACCAACATTGAATACGTATAGTTAGAAGTAATAATATAGTATATGATAATCGAAGTATAAATAGCTGGAGACAGATAGTTGGATAGTGTAAGCAGGTGGATACTTGGTAATTTTCTTAATTATTATTTATTATAATAAATATAAACGTTCAGAGATATGGATAATGAGGTATATAGTAGAAATAGATGTCGGTTAAAAATTATATTCATAATCCATGATTAATCAATGCATGTACCTATATTATTATTATTATTATTATTATTATTATCATTATTAGTTTGTTGTGAACAGTGAGTTATCCGCAATGCAATATTCACAAATAAATATTACGTATAACTACAAGTATTATTAATTAAATTTAATATGAGTAAAAATTATATGTATATATATATTTAAAATAATTATAAATCGTACATAGTAACATAAGTACAAAGTACAATATTTTTATCAGTACTCGAATTGGGGGGGGGATGCAGGGGGACGGAATTCCTGTACTATTTTATAATACTTTGAGAGCACTCTTACTAATAATTGTTTACAGTATATGAGGTACTTATATAGTTTGAGAGAACGCTCATTCATTGAAAACCCGAGAGTACCCCTTCTTCTATTTTTCCAATTCGAACACCACTGATTTTTACCAAATGTGTTTGGAACAAAACACATTACAAATTACATACATTCTCATAAAAGTTAAAACATTTAATAACAATAGATAAATATATGTATGAATCTTAATGAGTTCATTATGAATAATTCGGAAAATAACATTGAGAAATTAAAAATTAATAAGGATACGAAGATCCTAAAAAAAAACAATATAATCTTTAAACTACGTCAGAAACACGTTAATCGATATATGTAGGTACCTATATAATTCATAATGTAATGAGATTTATGACGTACATACGACCTATGTATTTTATATATGCGTACCTATTTAAATCATACCTATATTTAAATTTTTTTCAATATTAATTTATGGTCAATTATTGTATAGCCCGTTTACCTGTATTAAAAAATGGGTGCATTCGAATTGCCTCCCAAATACAAGTAGTAGAACTTTTTTTATTCAAATTTCTCCCAGGTGTTTAGGAGGCAATTTGAGTATGTCAAAAAGGTATACTGGAATTGCCTCCCGTATCAAACCCACATATGTATCTCATTATTTTATTAATACCGATATAACATTATATCGATTTACCCATAATTACATTGATATATTTTTTTACAGATTATTATAGATTTTGAGGTATTTAGGTCATTAAAGGGGTAATTTTTGGTTTTAAAATCTGAAAATTTAATACAATGTCAACTATACGTTACTTCAATTATATTCAAAAAATCTTGAAAATTGTTAAGTCACAATTTTTATTTATAACCATATCAAATTATAATTTGAAAATTTAAAAATCGTGTATTGTTTGCTCCTATATAATATGTACGTATAATAGGTATATAGTATATACGTATAGAAAAAACTGTTGTAACCTATTCGTCCAACAACAATTATATTATAACATTTTGGAAGTTCACAAATTATATATTTTGTATTATTATATTACCTATATGTTTTATTAATATTAATACTCTTGTCAACATTAATTTTTAATTTTTTAGTTAATAATATTTAATTTTAAAAAAATTAACCGTTAAGAACATATTTATTTTGGAACATTGGAACATTAATTAAATTAATTATTGATATGTTATTATTGAAATAATATATATTTATAAAGAAAAATATTAATACAGTTTGGTACCTAAATATACTAAATATAAATTTACAATGTTAATTTACAAAACTTCAGAACCCTAACAGCACAAACCGTCCCGGGCGCCGCCCGTTAAGTGCGTGTTCCGGTCTTGGCAAGCGGTTCGTGCCGGGAATTATTTAGACCTTCCCGGGAGTGGCCCGCGAGAATCCAATTGATTTGCTAATTATTCAGGTCGTTTAGGTAGTTTCCGGGAAGTACTTTTTTAATACTTGTCGGGCCTTACTTTTTCGGCATATCCCGGGAGCTACGAGTTGAAAAATAACAAATTGATTAGATCACTTTCATTCGACCTTTTGGGCGAAACTATCTCTGGAAGAAGATGGGGGCATGGGTACCCATAGGATCGGATTCGAACTGATATCAAAGTGTGTTATACACTCCGGTA
The DNA here is from genome assembly GCA_025469235.1 of Pemphigus obesinymphae. Taxonomy (NCBI): domain Eukaryota; kingdom Metazoa; phylum Arthropoda; class Insecta; order Hemiptera; family Aphididae; genus Pemphigus; species Pemphigus obesinymphae. The sequence goes on from JAIPRL010000722.1 coordinate 71,651, forward strand.
TATAACATAAAAGTCACTTTTTTTGGTATTCTCCAGAGAAGGCTATGTCCCTCCCCTACCCCCTAATGGGCACCAATGTACAAGGGCTTTAAGCAAAAGAGGGTAGACAAAACCACAAGGCGCTATGTCCATTTCCCGTTTGAGTTATGAGTAATCCAAAATTAAATTTTGGACTATCCAAAAAAATGACTTTCAGTATGTTATATACCTTAGTGCATTAGTGCAGCGATTCCCAAACCGTGCAGCGCGTCTCCCTTGGTAGGCTCAAGCACTTAACAAGGGAGGCACGGAGTAATTTTTTCCACAATTACATACTGAAGAAGAAAAGTTAATCGATAATTCTTATAATCCTTTATTAATCAATTCAAAAACTTGTAATTTACACAATATATATCATGTACTAATATACTATACTACTATATTGATGCGATAAAGATTTCAAAACTTTTTAACCACTTTTCAAAAATGTGTAAAAAAAACTAATTTGATGATTTTAATATTTGTATTCATTTGGGGGGGGGGGTAGGAGTTGAGTAAAAATGTTCAGGTAAATTAATTTTTGATAGAAAATATAATCTAATTGGTACTTTAAAAAGGTAATTTTTTATTCCAGTAATTTTCTGAAAACGAAAAGGAAAACTACCGAAATTGGCTAAAAATATTTATAAACATGCCGAAGATAATATTATACCGAATTTACTCAGAATCGTTTTTCTAATGAAATATTTAATCTTCTCTATCAAATCTAAAACAATAATAATACAATTTCCTGTCCACGGAACAATTCCGTACACCATCTGTAACTTTCAACAATGAGAGCCATAAGAAAAAAATTTTATTTTTAGGGATGCATGAACCAAAAGAGTTTGGTAATCGCTACCTTAGTGTACAACACATTTTGCCACCGGTCCGAGTCCGTTTAAGCTGTTATTGAATGCACTGCGCCGATTCAAAAAGTTTTCCCTCCTTTACCGTGCCTGTAAACGTATACCATTACTCGAGCATTTATATACCCACAATTCCCACTACGTTTGTATCACTGAAGCATAGCTCGGTCAGTTAAGTGCGAGTACAAAAATTGCTAAGTAATCAATGGTCAAACGTTCAAATCTAGTCGCCGGAATTAAGAATTGGTGCAAAATTTACAGTAAAAAAAAAAAAAAATACACGGTCCGGGAAGGTAGTAAAAAAATATAAATGAAGAATACGATAAAAACAAATGTCAGTCATTTTCGGTCGACAAATTCCGTCAGGACGGTCCAGAACCGTCCCGGGAGGTACTTTGTGCTGTTAGGGAAGGTTGTAGTTTACAAAATAATTAACCGAAATCGATGATTGAACCATTGTCAATTTTGTTATGGCAGAACAGGAATGTTTTAAAAATTTTAAATTTACAAAAAAGAAAAAATATATCAATTAAAGAATAAAATAACATGCATTTTTTAATTTTGTCAAAATACACATATATTTATTGTTCTGAAATAATTAAAAACACTGCATACCTTAAAAATAAAAATAAATAATTTCTACTATAGGTAATAAAATATAAAATATCGATTATAGATTATCGAATTCTATTCTAACTTTTATTGGAGGCAATTCGAGTATAAAATATTGAATAATAGATCAAAAGAGATTTGTATTACCTACCAACCTTTTTTATACATCTTTTGCGTATTGTCGTCAACCTGTTTCTAAATTGAGTTAACGATATATTATATATGTATACACTTTTTCGGATAGGAGTCCAAAAGGAATTTTGGGGCAAGATCTTTCTGATAGAAAATTCATACTAATTGATACTTTAGAAAAATCATTTTTCTATTTTTTTTTAATAACTATTATCTAAAATTTATAAACTCGTCTTCAAAAGAAATAACCGAACGATAAGCAAAAAATGCAGTATAGCCCAAAAATAAAACAATACATACACGACTTACAAAAAGTCAAAATATACGGTAATCTCGATACGCAAACAATATTATTTAACAATGTAGATACCGTCAAATTTATAGTATGTATATAAATTATACATCAATGATTAATATCAATAATTAATTGAAATTTAACTAATAAATATACATTAATACGAGTATCATCTATAACAATAAAATATGGAAATTATTTTTAACATGAATATTTAACAAGTCTGAGAATTTGAATTAAAAATGTGGTAGGTGATGATTAGAATAGTGCAACATATACAATATATTACATTTTTTTTTATTTGCGAACCGGTTTCAAACTATAAAACCACTAACTACAAAATTGTACGTACCTAATAAATTAATACCTATACTTTGAAAATACGTAGTAAGTTTCTTAAAAAAAAAAAAAAAAAAAAAAACTTAATTATTATAAAGATTACAATTTATTGAAGACTGCACTTGCATAATTTCATAATAGTGTTTAAAATAATTATAACAAGTGAGTTAAATGAGACCCGTCGTTAATGAAAATGGTTTTACAGTAGGTACTTCCTCAAAAAACATAATTCAACTGTCAAAAAATGACATAAAAATATAAAATAATGATATACCTGCCTATCTACATTCGTAATAGAGTATTATGAACAACTTTAACTCAATTAATCAAACGACTTAATTATATTTATCTTCATATAATTTATTAAATACAATTTGTGTGATCATATATTTTAATAACCAATAGAACATTATGTAGGGGCGTAATTTTTTAGGGGAGGGGCAGAGTGTGCAAAGGCACCACTAACTTAAATCGTTAATACAATATAAATAATTAATATCATATTATATAATATGACCTATTATTTTTTCTTATTTGTCATTTTTCGTAGCAACTTTTCAATTTCTCGCCAGGGATACTGATCAACTGATGGACTTTGCTATTGCTATGATATAATTACACATTTTTCTTTTAAAAAACGGCCTGGTGAAATACGCCACGAGTACATACACATTTAATGCAATAAAATGTATATTAAAACGTGCGTACGGGAAGAACAATTATAGGCCCCTCGTACCAGTGGAGAGTATCTAAAGATCATCTAAGTGAAGAGGAGGTGCAATTTTCAAAAACTTTAAAACAAAAAAATTAAGGAACTTTAAAAGGGTATCATTATTTATTTTTACATACATTTTTTTTCATCTTTAAATACTTATTTCCATTTTTTTTTCTAGAAACAACTTTTCAACAAAGTAGGAGTTTAAAGTAAACAGCTTTTTTGATAGTTAATTCATTATATAGGTAAATACTTTCAATAAGGAGTCATTTTTTATTTTTCCCGATAGTTTTCTCAAGCGTATATAATATGAAAAATACCTTTTATACATTTTATAATTTTTTTGTTAATAGTAAATTTATGCACCTATAGCTCCGCTCAAAATCACTTTTATTGATTTTCAAATTTAATACATCCACCACCAGTATCTTATCCTATAAGCCATAGTCGTTCACCCCCCCCCCCCGCGCCGGTCGTCATTTTTAGTAATTTTAATCCTTGGTATTTAGATATTTTAAAAAAGTATAAGATCTAAAATATAACAAGAATAAAGTCATCCAGATACAAATGGTGAAAGATTGTCCATCGGATAGTATAGTGTATTGTTATAATTTTAAATTTGGAGGCAAAGATAAATTATTGCATTCAAAAAATTCGGTAAAATATTTCCGTTATAAAATGTAGTTCTCCTTTACGCTTAAGAAAACTGCTGGAAAAAATCGAACTCTTCAAGTACCACCCAACTATTTTACTATAAAAAGTGCTTTTTAAACTAAAATTCCTGCTCGACTACTTCTACCAGAATAAATGTATCGAAAAACCCATTATGTTAAAACTAATACAATCCTCGTCAAAGTCGACTTTTTCCTAAATTCCCTAAATTTCTAAAAATGTATTAAGTGGTTATCTATAGCATCTAATAAGTAAAAAAAAAAAAAAAACGATCATCAACTCAATTTTGGCCCCTCCCCCTCTCAAAAAAAAAAAAAAATTAAATGCTATAACCACAACTGATCCTTACTTCGTTCAGAATCTAAACCTGTAAATAATTCTAACTTTTTACAGAAAAAAAAAAAGTAGTGAAATAAATATCTATCTTAAGCTTATAAAAAAACGAAAATTGAAAAAAAAAGAAAGAAAATTATGCGAGTGTTTTGTAAGGTATAATAAGAATAATATCGTACAAATATTTAACTAAAATAACACATACTATTCATATATACACGTAATTTATAATTTTAATAAACAATACAAATTTCAATAAAAAGTCTACGGATAACGATCATACGACGGCATGAATTAATGAACTCAAGAATATTTATTACCAAACGTAATCGATGGATTACCAAAAAATCATTATTTTTGTATTTTTTTTTTAATTTTTCGAAATTATATACTAATGGACCCTTCAATATCTGGAGTTTATTTGGAATACATTTTTAATCCACAGGAAGTTTTCATGATAATAATAATAATAATAATAACAGAGCATAGGTAGTTAAAAGGGTAAAACACTAATCTTAACAATAACTCCCAAACAACTTCGGTCATTATTACAGATCTCCAGATAGTATATAAAATGGAGAGTAGGTACATTGTAATTATAAGATGTCATACTCAAAATGAATTGAACTCAAGCTAATTTATAATAATCCAATACTTAATATTATTATGAATATTATAATAAATAATTAATTAAACATTTCACTTCCATTTTAGTATTTTACTAACTTATATATGTAAATTAATTGTTATGATTTTATAATTATTATAGGTAGTTATTATTGAGATTTAAGAACAACTTTTGAGGATATATCGTAAACCGTAGGTAAAAAAATTGCGTCCCGAAAGGTAATTCGTTCAAAAAATCACGTTTACTTGATTCTGGGGGGGGGGTCAATTTTTGAATTTTATATTAGTGTACCAATCATATTAGTACCTACACTAAAACATCATGTTTTAGTGTAACTATTAATGCAAAACCAGAAAACCGTATTTTTGAATAATAGGCTTAATAGCATACTAAAACTTTTTTATTAGTGCACCAAAGTTTTAGATCAACTTATTAGAGTGGTATATATCACACTAATACTAACTTTTGGTTAATAAATCAATGTTATCATTAAATATTTTTATAATGACTAAAAATATATAATATAATTATGTTCAAAACTAAATTGTGTTTGTATTTTATTACCTATATTATGTATTTATTGATTTTTGTATTTGATTAAAATAAAATATAATTAGAAAAATGGCCGATCTTATATTTATAAACAACTTACAAGTTATTAATAATTTAGAAGTTATTGAACAATAGTATAATGAAAGACGATTTTATAAGGCAGAAGATCCATTTATTGGTTTGTTAAACTCAAAATATTCGATTTATTAGTTGACAATTAACCATTTTAATTTTGAATAATAATTATTTTACAGGATTAAAATAAGATTTACAAATAAATATGGAATTCTGGGTATATTTGGTATAGTAGATTGCTCTCATGTAGCAATTGTTAATCGGAAAAAATACCGTTCGCTTAATGTACAACTAGTAATTTTATTTTTATAATCTTAGGTATATAATAAAGTATAAACACAATAGGTACCTACATATATCATATATATAATATACATAAAATACTAATACATATTATTACACACTCATATTGATTTCAGGTGGTTTTTTTTTAATATACAACATAATATTACAATTTCCGTTTCCAATCATTTTTAATTAATATATTTTATCAAAATCTATATAGATATGTATTATTGAATTAAAATAGTAATAAGAATAAAGTATAAACTAATGCAATTATAATTTGTTGTTTTAATTTAATTAGAATTATGTTTTTGTTATCATCGAAAAATATATATCGATAAAAGCAATATAAAGTTATATTTTGCGGTATAGATAATATAATTTGTAGATATTATGCTCATAAACATTACATTAAAAACAAAAGGTTAGACGATATCCGATTAGTGTAAAAAGTATTAGATCAAAACATAATAATATTCAAAAATACGATTTTCAGTTAGTGCACCAAAAAAATCGTCTAATCTATAAGTGCCCTAAAATATTTGTCAATAGTACAAACTCAAAAATAGACACCCGCAGGACGCAATTCGTGTACATAGGATATAGAGATGTTCAAATAGATACCTTATTTTTTCTTATTCATCACAGTCTACAGGTGGAAAAATATTATGTTAAGTATTTTGTTAAAATATATGTGGAGATGAAAATGATTGTATTTCATGAGATATTCTTGAAATAATTAAAAAGATGTTTAAAATATACCACCTAAAATGTATTCGCAATCCACAGTTTGAGAATTTTTGTTGTAGAAATCATTAATTTATCAAAATCATAACTCGAAATTTTTGTTTTTACCAAAATTATTTTATACATTTGGCTACAAATTATTATAAACGGAATTTGTATTTTTGTATAATCAATTTTATAAATACATTATATCTATTATAATTACCTAATAAGTATACATATATTACATACATCTGAAATAATAATAAAAACTTAAATATTTGATGTATAACCTTATACACATTTAAAATTTGAATCCTTTTTTATGCCACGAGTATAACATAAATTAAAGTAATAACACAATGTTTTAACTATGTTATAATGTCAAGGCTACGACACTTATTCAATAAAATCTCATTAATGATGATAAAATAATATTATCTTCATATTCGTTAAATATATACATATATATATATGTATATATATATCTAAAAACTAATTTTAAAATATTACTTTATACTTATTTACTACACCTACTTAACTATCATTATTTTTGTACATTTTACAAAATAATAAAAATAAAAATTATAATATAATTATATTTATTCACATTTTACATGACAAATTCAAGTTATAATATTATGGTACATATTATATAGTACCCAACAACTAACTGCTTTTGATCACTTTCACTTGAAATTATTTTTTATTATTTATAATGACGTGGTAAACACGTACCGTTTCACCTACCTTCTACAAACCACAGTTGTAAATAAACTATAAAGCGTATACGTAATTGATTCAACGAATTTTTAACCATTTAAGTTTTTATAATTTTAACTTGGAAAATATTATTTATAAATTTAAACAATACTTATTTGGTTATAGAAGAAAAAAAATACATTAACTACCCAGTCATAGTCGTAACTAGGAGGAAGTTAAGCCCTCCAAAAACTATTTTAGCTTCCTCAAATTGTTTTAACATTAAAATCACGGTTCATTCAAATTTTTTTTTTAAATTTTAAGTAAAAAAAAAAAAGTAATACTTAACGAACATATTTTTAATGATTATGTCATATTTAATATACGAGTATGCTGTGTCTATAGGTATCTAATTTGTATCCGCCGTGTAAAGGTGCGATACATGATAAGATATCAATACCAATACGGTTACAATTTTCGTGACAGGTTTCATAAAAAATTTTTATATATACATATATAACAATTTTATCGATATTGTAAACATTTGAAGCTCATTTTATGTGAGATTGAATAGGAATAAGTATGGAATAAAGGGCTAAACCACACTAAAAATCAATTATATACTTCTCATTTTCAATAATGATAAAAAAAAAACTTCAATAAGAGCCATCACCGCGTGACCCTCCTCTAAACGTTTGTAATCACCCTGCGAACCGCTCCGCTCTATTTCAAGATTTTAGAAGAAAACTTTTTTGGAGTACTTAACGGCAAATAATTTGTTTCAAATAAACATTTATGAAATCGTGACATTTATCTGTGATTCTTGTGAATTTGAATTTCAATATTTTTTGTAAAAATATTTCTATGTTTTACAATTTAAAGATAAATAATCATAGCCCTCCAAAAAATATTGAAATTCGTTTGCCTATACCAGTGGTTTTTAACCGGTGCTCCATGAACATAGAAATAGTTTTCAGTCAAAATTTGTAAACCAATGAAATATTAAAACAATTATTAAAAAAAAAAAAAAAAAAACGAAAACGAAAAAGCAAAATTAATTTTTTTATTTTGTGTATCGACCATTATTTTACTTCATTACGTTGACAACGGATCATACTCTCAAAATAAAATTTTTCTAAATAAAAGTTAAAAAATTTTAGATTTCTGTTCAAACCAAGTTTAAAACTATTTCTCAAAATGCTATTAAAATGTAATTATAACTTTTAACATCGTACTTGTGGGAAACTTGAACAGCTGACAAATATTAATAGAAGAGAAAATCAGAGTAGCTATTTCTCACATAAGACCAGATATTTAAAAATATTTATAAAAGTCATTAGGCCTAAATATCCTATTAAAAAAATCGTGATCATTTTCATTTTTTTTTAAAAAAATTGTATTTACTGTTTATTATTTGTTATTGACCGATATGTAAACTGTTACCTATGTACCTATGTTATTTTTAATATATTAAACAATATAACAAATATATACCTATACTGATTTATTTTATGATTGTGTTCCATAAAAATCTTAAGAAAGTGTTCCTTGATTCCTAACTGCGAATTTGATTAAAATAAATATACAAAATGTAATATCATTGATTACCTATATATCAATATTTAAAATCGATCATAATTAATTATTCATATTCATATTTTTTTTTGGAGGGGGGGGTTAAATTTTGAGGTTATATATATGATATGCGAAAAATCTTGTCAAAAAATACAAAAAAAAATTTCCTAGAACCCGATTGCAGCGCCACTTACCGGGTCCAATTGTGAATTTTTAAGCCATCCAAGGCCCCACTCTAACATACAAAAAAATTCATTAAAATCAGTCCTGCCGTTTAGAAGGAGTTTGTATACTTACACACAGACAGAAGAAATATATATTTATTTAATAATAACAGACTAAAGCCCAAAATATTATAGTAAGTGCAGTACAAATTATTGTAAAGATAACAATGGTCAACTTAATATATAAAAAAGAAAACAAACAAATGAGAACAATTGGTGAAAAAGATGATAAACAAAATTTAAATTACTTACAAATAATGAAAAACAGAATTATTTATAATTAATGAAAGTTTGTGTAAAAAGAATGAAAGCTTAATGAAAGAGGGGTCATTATTAACTGCACGCATAAAGCGTATAATAGGTGAGAAATCAAGAAAGAGAGAAGGAGAAAGTGAGATAAGGAAGGTAATTGTTGAACGGGTAGTACGAATTGGAATTTTTTAAAGTTCAAAAGGGAGATATGTTCATGGGAATAAATTTTGATAAAGAGAAGGTTTGAAAGAAAAGAAAGGTTAAAAATATGTCTAGCACAATATTTATTAGTACATTCGCAGATCCACATATCGATGAGTATTACTTCTAAGTTCTAATGACCAAAGCTCTAAAACAAATACGTCTAATCGTTTTTTATTTTATCATACACTTCAGAGAGAGATAGAGAGAGAACGTTAATACTGTTTTCAACAGAAAAATGATTAACTTTTTGATGCGCTTAATAAATTATATTTTTTCCTTATTAATATTTCTATACGTAATAATATAATATAATATAATTATAATTTTTAATACATTAACTAAAAGCTAAAACACTAAACTAATAGTTTAGTATTTTTAAATAAATTTTATAGAACATAATTTTTTTTTTTAAATATATGTTCAAACATTTTTCAGGTACCTATAATTTGTAAATTAACAGAAATATCGAAGCATTAAAATGACATAATTTACTTTAGCGGAAATGCTATTACAATATTGCATAATAATATTTATTAAACATGATATATCACGTTGTAGGGACCCATAAATTATTAGACAGCTACCTTATTTTGTCATGATGTATCTATTTAACAATCAAGGACAATATTCACACGACTATGAATTATACAGAGTGATTTGATTGTTTATCAATAATAAATACTACAAACTACCGTTAAACATGTTTTTATAATTTAATATAAAAATGTTCATATGAGTATACGTACATACGTATAAAATAAACTATAAGTAGATGCCTCTACTATACTTATGTGAATATCATTCCCTCATTCAGAATAAACGATTAAAACTGTATAACAAAATATTCAATTTCAAAACTTCATTGTAATTTAAGACAAAAAAATTAATGAATTTTTCGAAATTAAAAGATATTTTAAATGTTTGTTTTGTATATAAATTATAATACAAATGCGTTCAAGAAATAATAAACTGTACCTATATATAACATATACCTAATATACTATTCATGACTGTATACATGACTACACGAGTCAATATATATATATATATATATATATATTATTTTATTACCTTGTCGATTTTCTTTTCTGAATTTAAATTACGAAAATAATTTTTAAATAACAATACAAAAATACATAGCCTGACGATAATTAATAAGATATATAATATATATATAATAATCCTAGATTCATTCTTTACTTTAAAATTTTGTATACTTATAGAACAGTATATGAAATTTAGGTTGTTAATTTGATATGTAATTTTGCCTATACATAAATCTACAGTATTACTTATGTACAATAAGCACATTTTTTGAAGGATTAATAGTAGCATTTATAAACATATATTATAATGAAATAGATGTCAACCAGTAGTCACACTTTCAATAGTACAGATCGTCATATGGATCCGTCTAATATTTAGTAGATCACGCTACCGACATATTTTTCATCGGAGAATTTTCAAACATGGTTCTTTTGGTGTACCTATCTAAATTGGTTCTAGATCTATATTAAATACTATTTCAATATTATTTCCCATTTTACAACTAAGGACTGTCTTCATTTATTAGATGGGTAAAATTTTAAATTATTTATAGGTGTCCTTAATAAAATCATTATTTTGAATTTTTTTTTTTTTTTAATATATTATATTATATATTTTTTAATATTTAATAAAACATTATGTAATTATAAATTACTATTTATAATTAAGTAATTGTGATAAAAATATTATTGCTAATTTTATTTAAGCTTATAATGTTTATGTTATGTATAATATTGATCATATATAAAATATTTGAGTGGTAATAATTTCAAACACTTCAGCCAGTCGTAATAAAAAGCACTTATAATAAGTTTGAGAATTATTATTGAAAACCTTGTGAAAAGTTTAACATTTTTGCCGAGCCACAGATTTGGCTATACCATACCTACCTATCATCCATAGAAGCTTGAGAAGTTTATAAATATTTAATTTGATGTGAATATTGAGCTTTAAAAATTTGGATACTAATGAAAATTATAAAGTGAAATTATTTTGTAATATACGAAGCAGTATATGAAGTTTCTGCAGCTTCCAAGTAAAATATTTATCAAAAATATACTAGATATTTTGGTGTTAAATTTGGGATAAAAACCGCCATTTTTTTAGTCAAAAATTACTCATTCTAATTTCAACAGTCCGACACGATGCGTATATAACCGTTATATAATATAGTTATATAACGTATATAACTCCGATAACAATTTTGAAAACGTATATAGATTTTTCATTACTTACTCGAGAGAATGATCGAGCCACATTTTTAATTTTCATATTTCATATAATATTTAAAACCATTTAAAGTTTCCGAAATTTTCAACAATTTGAACATAAATATCTAATTAAATAAAAATTATTTTTAAAAAGTGCTTCGATCAATCCGTCGTAAATGTTTGAAAAATAAGAATATTTTTACAAAATTAAAATCCTCATTGCGACGTTTTGATGGAATTAGAATCGTCTATTTGAGTGAAAAATGTAAATTTTTTCATGGTTATAAAATAGATAGCTGACATGTGCAAGTATATATATAAGTAATAAATAATTCCTTAGAATCGTGTGGTGTAGAGGCCCCTTAAATATATTTGTTTAACTAAATAAAAAAAAAATATTTTAAAAAAAGTGAAATGTTAAAAAATTAATTATTTTTGTAAAATTACACAATTATAAAAATATTATAAGAGATATAAAAGATGATATTGCTGTTTATTTATAATATAATGGATATTTTTTTTCATACGATTACTTTTATTTTAAAATTTTATACTGAATACTTCATCATCATTAAAGATAAAAATTTTGTGAAAAGAAAATCATTAATGGTTTTATTCTGAGCGAAATGAGGAATGTATTAGTATACAATGATGTGGTTTTTTAATATCTGTATACTTTTTTTCGGGAAGGAATCAAACAGTAGTTTTGGAGTAAAAAATACTTTTTTATAACAAATTCGTTCTAGTTGGTACTTTAAAGAGGTAATTTTCCGATTTCCTTATAGTTTTCTTACGCGTAAAGGAAAACTACCTTTTATAATAGACAATTTTTATAAATAACAAAATAACAAAATAAAGTGTCATGGTTATCAATTTTTTTTTTTTTTATAATATTATACCAAACTTAAATGTTGTTTTGAAATATTTAAATACAAGTACTTGGAACACCTACCAACAAATACTTAAATCCGATGAATAGATACAGTGGAAGCACTTAAAATTATGATTAAAATTAAATAGTAATAGATCTAAAAACTATAATGAATAAAAATATGCTTTATTTTTCCAGAATTATCAAAAACTTTGCAACATATTTCATCAAAATAAGAATATGGAATTTATCAGGATACAACACTTATGCAAAAATTTTCAAAAGATATGTTGTAAAACATCCCAATAAAATAGCATTTAAACATGAAGATACTTCATGGAGATATATAGAGGTAAATCATACTACGACTGAAATGCATGATGGATCAGTACGATTTATAAAAACCGCTTTATATTATGTACGAGATGGCTTCTCTTATCAGTGGTAATTAAAGACCTGCACAGGCATAAAAAATATTTATCGAGTTTGGGCCGAGACAAACTTTATTCTAAATGAGAAAATATCTGAAAATATTAAGAAATAACTAAAAAGTCACATTATTGGACCAATTCGGTCAATTTTTATAGCTTTTTTTATTGTTCGGGAAGGGCTGGATTTTTATAAGAGTCAGAGAATGGAATTCGTAAAAAGTACCTAGTCTGGCCGAGCCAAAAAAAACTTTGACCGTGCAGGTTTTTACTGATAATATACCATACTCTATCACGTACATATTTCCATTGGATAATCGTGTTTTAGTTGCGATGGAAATACTGGTGTATCAATGGATATATAATATATATCCAGTGATTAAAGTAAGGGGGGACGTCCCCATTCTTTGCTTAACTTAAGTTTGGCGTCCCCTTTAGTTTAAATTCCGAAGGGGACGTTTCAAATATTTTTTTAACCATAAAAATTACGTATAAATACATTAAAAGTATAGGTAACTCAAATATATAACCATACTATGAATGTATTGAATTTTGACGTTATTGCTTAAAAAAAACAATGTGTTTTATAATGTCTTAATCATTTCAATGACAATACGTATCGACAGCGTTGAAGGCACACTAATAAAAATGCCGAGGACTTTTTTATTGACTAACATTAATTTTTTCCTAGTCTACACATTTTCTGTCCCTTCAAATACATAACTCCTGAGTACGGCCCTACTTACTAATAAATAACACAATATGTGATAAACAACTAGTCTAAATACAAAATATGTAAACATAAATTCTCAATTGTATTGCTAATATTATGAAATATTAAATATTTTCATTAGTTCAGTATCATAATCTACTATAGGCCAATATCGAATCATTCCTTTATTAGTAAGCTTTTCGAACAATTAGTTCTTAAACGAATCGAAAAAATTATCTTGCCTATAATATCTATTGATCAACATGACTTTCTCAGGCCACTCCATAATAACTAGATCTTTGGTTTCCTCTTGTTTTATTTGTGATGCTTTTGTTGACAGAGTTCAAGTGGATACTATCTTCACGGCCTTTTCAAAGACATTTGACTCTGTGGATCATATCTCTCTTATCTATATTTATATCTATACCCTAGTCCTACACTTCCACTTAACTCTATCTCCCATATCGTCTTCACTTACCCCCACCTTCCTCATATCATTCGCCATCACATCCCCCACCTCTTTTTCGGTCTTCCTTTCCTCTTTTCATCAACATAAATTTCCTTTACTAATCTTACTGCCTCAGTCTCTTCCCTACTTAATACATGCCCGAACCATCTTAATCTATTCTGCCTTATTTTATCAACTATCGAAGCTACTTCTTATATCATAGGCGGAGCTAGACTTTAGTTTTAGGGTGTGCTTCTAATAGTCCTAACCATTAACTATATAATAAATATAAGAATTAGGAGATTTATTTTAAAAATCAAATTGGTTGCCAGGATGAATAAATACAGTGATTTTATAACTTGAAAATAATTTTTTAACTTAATTTACATATTATAGTAACATGCGTCTTTGACCTGGAACTAAGGCTTTGATTAAATTCACCGATAACTTCATCTATATCAAATGAAACATGTAATTCTTGCTCCATAGTAAGTTATACATCAGTGTGTTGAGTCATTCTTGATGCAATGTCGATCGTAGTTTTGACTTGACTATACATAGTTAGTTTTGAAAAAGACCTTTCACAACTACTCATTACTCGAATTGTAGCAAACTTTCTTAAGCAATTATTAAAAGCAGAAAATATTGAAGATCTTCCAACTTCATTTGTCCATTTTAGCCATGATTTCAATGAATTTGTATCCTCTTAATGATTCGGTTGTTTTGTCTCCTTTTAACAATCTTATTCCCAATTGAAGTTCTTTTAAATCACAATTAAATATTTACATCTGCTAGGATCATTAGAAATGAATCAGATATTTCCAAAGATAATAAATCACCCATACTTCTTATGACCTTAATTGATTCTTGATTGAATCTTTCATCGACGTCATTTACCAAAGTGTCTAAAAGAGGATAAATAGAGTTTATTCAAAGTTCAATTTCTATACTTTCTGAAAAAAATTTTTGAAATCCTGTATCAACTATACGTGAAGATACTTTGTTCTTTTTAATTCTGGCATAAAAATTTCAATTTTACCGCAAGTAGATTATCATTTTTTTTGTACATTTCGTGAAATGTTTCTTCATTGCTCATTTAAAGTAAAGCTTTTCAAAGACCTTTAATACAATCATAGCTGTAAATAAATCTATATTTTCACTATGCAACATTTTGCAGATTTTATTAATAATATTTAAACTAGTTCTATCATTTCCAATACAATCATGAAGTCAAAATGTTTTAACTAACTTATTAAACTATTTCCTGTAGCCCTCACCTCTGGAATTTTAGTTGACGATTTAATTTCTTCTATAGCCTGTAATCTGTATTAACGTAAAATAATTATTTTTAATAGCATTAATCACTGCTGCTGTACAAGCCCATCTGGTATTGGATAAAGATTACATTGTTTTAAGTTTTATATTTTAATCCTTACATATACTTTCTAGTGTTTTCTTCTTGACAACTTCCTTCTATAAAAGAGTATGCAAACTGGACAACTCCGAAAAAATTAAATACATATCCATTGTTACTACTAGAAGTACACACGTCAATAAGAACATATAAAGAATGTATTAAATACTATTATTTTTTTCTTTAAATTTCATCTAAAATCCACCTATTGATCCCAACATCATAGATGCACTGTTAAAACAAACAGAAACAATATTTTACAAACATATTTTATGATTTTCAATAACTACAGCAAGTTCGTCAAAAATAGATTGAGTATCCATCTTTTTTAATCTACGTAATCCAACAAAATGTTCAGGACAATTATTGTTTTCATCGTCAAGAAATCTTAAAACTATTTACATCTGTTTCTGATGTCCAATGTCACTTATATCATATGAAATTATTGATATTGACCTGTCTTTAATTTTTGATACTTAAAAATGCATAATTAACATTTTTCATACTGATAATTATATAATTTTGAGTAAAATGACCAAGGTATGTAGTATTTTTTAGTCCATTTTCATTATGGTTTTTGAGCGTTGGATCACATACTTCACTAAGAGCTGAACAATATCCAAAAATAATCCTTTTTCATTACTGGATTTACTCTCATTATGACCTCTGAAAGGACGTCCACCTTTAGTCAAACATATTGCCACATATATTAGTCTTTTCATGATATTTCTGTTTTCCATTGTTAATTTCATTTTCTGACTTAAACTATCTTTTCTATTATTATCTAGAGTAACGTTAATAGGGACAACATAAATTGCACACTATGCTAACGCCTAAAACCGACCGGCATCGTCATAAAGATACATACCTGGTATTAGTTCATTATTTTACGAAATGTCAACAATACAATCTTGTACTCGCCCCTTATACATATCTTCAATAATGTTCACATATAGGTTTGGCAATCCTTTCTTCATTAATGCCCACTTTAAGATCTCCCCAGGAACCCTATTATAAGCCTTCTCTAGAACAATAAATAACATACACAATTTCCTTTTATTTTCTTACTTCTCTACAATTTGTCTTACACAAAATATTGGCTCCATTGTTGACCTCTAAGTCAGCTATCTATCTTATCTCTTATCTTTTTCCAAATCTTCATACTATGGCTCATAAGTTTTATCCCTCTATATTTTCTAGTTCCTGTACATCTCTACCCATAAATATTGATACCACACAACTCTTCCTTCAAGGCTCAGGAATTTTCACTTCTACTAGTAATCTATTAAATAACTTTTTCAGCCACCCTGCACCTAAACTTCATAATATTTTCCATACTTTACACTTAATTTTTCACTATAACGTTTTTTTTTTTTTTTAAAGGTATGTATTGATAAAATAATATACCAAATAAAATGAATTTATTTGGACAAAAAATAATCTACAAATAAGATAATTACATTACAATATAGATAATTGATATTATTAAATGAATTATTATATAAAAATATATGAAACAGTAATAATAATTTGAATTATTGTATTAAACAATAGGTTATATATAATAATAAATTATAATAAAATATATTTCCATTATTTTCATAGTGTATAAAATTAGTATCCATGTCATGAAATGGACAAAAATTACTGTTCAAAATAAACATTTTTGACTTATCCTGAGCAATTTATATTTTAACTATATAAATCACATACCTACCTATCAGAATTTATATCATATTAAATGAAATTTTATTATTTTGTTTTACAAACTAAATGATGAACAGTGATTATTTAAAAGAGGTGACCGTAGGTTAGGTATATATATCTCAATACCCTTGAGAAAAATTTAACTCCCCTCTGAACAAAAATTACAATATTACTATTAATACCTAGATGATTTGTCTTATTTTTTTTTTTTTTTTTTGTATTTTTAATAATTTAATAAGTGTTTGAGAAAACAATTATAGGTGCTAAATACTTTTTTAAGAACCTCAAAAATGTTTCATACTTTACCAGAACATCACATTTGAATAAATGTGTCATTATTATATTTAAGCACATAGGTATATTTAGGTATATATTTTATGAAAATAAAATAAAAACCTTTTCTTACTTAATATCCTATACATTTTTTGATTTTTTATTGGAAACACCATATTTTTTTAAAGTGTTGCTAAAGCAGACATACCTACTACAAATAGTCTAAATTTAATCGATTGCCATATATTACGGGAAACCCTTCAATCATTCTCTGAATTACAGATAAAATCAGAATATCGTTATAGGTCATTATTAAAATCTTATCCAAAACAAACAACTAAGGGACAATTATTGAGTTACTAATTAAAATAAGTGCTACCAGTCATGACTTATGTCTATGAATGACATATGGATATGGATGATAAAACTTGTCTACTCATTGAAAATACATAGTATATATGAGTTTTGATCAAATTAGAAATATGTATTATTTACGTGAATATAATGTAATGTTCTATGTTTATTGTTTGACGACTGAAAATTATATAAGATGGTAATATTGTATTAAGATAAAAATGTAAGTGGAAAGAAATTTAAAAGAGAGGCGAACCGATCAGTTTTTTCTATTATTTGGGCTGGTCAAAAGTTTTGCCCCTTCTCTTTCAAAAACTGAAATAACCCCACTGTGGCTAGGACATGTTTAGGAGGAAAGAAACAGAGACAGTAAGAAAATATGAAGAGAAGTTTGAGAAAAGAAGAAAACCAAAAATAAGTAGGGGTATGTAACAGAGAATAATATGAAGTGGAATGTAAATGAGAAGGATGCAGGAGATTGAGTTGTGTGGAATTTGAAGACTCAAATTGTTAAAATTTTAGTTCTAAATGTGTAAAATTGGCTAGGGGTAACTGAAAATTTTTTATTTATTTATTTGAAGAACATTTTTCAATAGTAGAAGGGTAAGTTCAGAAAAAAAAAAAAGTTTGGTCATTTTTAGACCATCTTAATATATTATGTGCCAATGTTATATTATTCAATAATATTTTCTTGTGTGTGTATTAAAAATCGTAAGTAATAATAGTACCTATGAGTAATGTGAATACAATTAATATGATTTATAACAAATTCAAGAGAATTACAGGGTTTGTTTGTTTTGTTTAATAAAATTATTGAAAATATAAATTAAATTGTTTAAATTAAATTTCAATGTTAAACTTGATCAGTTTGTACTGTAATTTTATCAAAAACTTTTAAAATACTTATTTAATATTTAATTAAAAATGTAAAATAACAATGATTGAGTATTAGCCATAATATCCCAATTGGTTGATATTAGTAATTATTATAAATTAAGTAGGTAGTTAGGTACCAAATAAAAATAAAAATATAACATAATAATTATAGATTACTTACAATATTTAGATAGAAGATCTTAGCAACCAAATCGCCAATTATTTCAAAGGGCAAGGTCTCAAACGAGGTGATATTGTTGCTTTGTACATGGAAAGTTGTCCAGAATATGTATGCATTTGGCTTGGTTTATCTAAAATTGGTGTTATTGTAGCTCTAATTAATAATAATCTACAAGCCGAAACATTAGCACATTCTATAAAAGTGTCAAATTGTTCATCAATCATAATTGGCAAGGCACAAATCAATGGTAAGTAAATATTTTTATACAAATAGTAATTTATAAAATAATATATTATCCACTATTATATAGTTGAAAATGATTAAATTTCAGAAATTGATTAATTACTATTAACCACAAACTATCTTAGTTTATGCTATTAACAATCTAAAAAACCGTTCATTAATACGTATAAAAAAAAAAAAACACTAAAGAATTAACAATAAAGTAATGACTCACAGAAATAAAAAAATAATTTATTTTCTTGGATAGTGGGTACCCGGGATAGTAGGATAGTATACTATACTCTGTTCACTATAAGATCAGTACCGGATGGACAATATGTACACAGGAGGATGCGACTTCGTTCCAAGCTTTGGCCTCGTGTGCCACTTTTCACGGGAGAACTGTATCATTATAGTATTGACAACTAATGTGTACACATAATTTAAAATACCTACTTGGCGCAATCGGAGCCTAGTGTGGCCACAGTAGCGAGCAGACACATGTTGATTTGGAATGCTGAACAGGTGGTCGAAACAGGGAGAAGCGGTTTACATCACCTGAACGTCACCGTCGGGTACTGATCTTATAGTGAACAAAGTATATACTAATAAACATTAGAGGAAGGATGCCGACAAACTGTGTCGATTAATGTTATCAGTATTTGTCACATCCGCCAGAATGAACTCCGAACAGTAGTAATATCGTTTTATATGTATAGCATAGGACATTTATGGAATTTTGTTTTATCTTAAATGGTAAAACTTATGAATAGTTATTATAAGGGAATGAATTTATATGTAAATTCATATATTTATTAGAATAAGCTATTTGAAATCTGATAAAAAATGTGCACGATTTATTTCATTCTTATTAAAATAACACAATTTTATCTTTCATATTTTTAATTTTTCAATTTTTTTTGCATATTTGTAATTTTTTAGTGCATATTTTTATTTTTAATGTATGCTTACAAGTGTTCTTATTTCCAGCTATAAAAATGTGTGAAATTATTGTTTTTGAATAGGTACTAATTTTTTTTAAATCACAAATAACAACTTTCCCGTCTATAATAAAGTAGACTTTATCCTAAAAGAAATGTGCATGATTTATATCATTTTTATTACAATAACACCAATTTTATTATAGGTATTTTGAGTTTTTTTTTTTTTTTTTGTGCATTTAAATGTGATTCCTAGTTATTATAATACATGAATCAGATTCAGTAACTCAAGTCCAAATTTTCCTCGATTGTATGAATATATTTCCACGAATTTGTATTTATTTATTACTATAATAAGAGAAATGATTTTTTTTTTTTTAATTCCTTCCAATTATATAATTACACAGACTTTAAAACACAGGTCTCTAATATTATATTAGAACTTCATAATTAATATACTCGGTAGTTGTACTTAATAATACTCATACATAAATAGATATTAAATTATCCATAATATTGTACAGTATTTAAAAAAATCATTATATCTCTTATTCTAGTAGGTAGTCATATATTATTGGAAATGCATTAATTAGATCGAGGAAAATCTGGTATTAAAATAAAGTATAATAATAATTATTCATAAGTTTTGCCATTTTGAATAAAAATAAATAAACAAGTTATAGGAAAGCTCACTCTGTTAAATTCCCGGTTTCTAAGCATATTTTAAACAAAAGTAATAATAAAAAGCAACAAATAATATCGTATTTCCCTAGTAACCAAATCAATGATACTCCTCGAACTATGTAGTAAAAATATTATAAAACTAATAATATCTATAATATCAATAATCACAACTATGTAGGTACTACCTAGTAACTACGGACGGACGAACAGGTAGGCACAACGGGGATATAAGGTGTCTAAACTTATGTTTAGAAACCTAAAACCAATAAATGTCCTATGTTGTACACATAAAAAACGACATCACTACTGTTCGGAGCACATTCTAATAATGGATGTGACCAATTTGGACCATCTTTTTTAATTCTAGCCAAATGTTAGGTGTGGTGTCCTAATGTTCTAATAGGTACTATAGTAACTTTTATAAAAATAAAATTTTCTACGCCCATATAATTTATTTAAAATTAACAATATAGACACATAATAAGTGATATGCGTCAGAAATAACAAAATTAACCCAAGAAGTTTGAATAAAAATTAGTATTGTAAAAAGATTTTAGATACCTAATTAATGTTATTAAATTTTACTACAATACTTACTACTTGCATAACACAATATATAGTATTATCTAGAGTATAATTTTTGATTTGGCACGATATTTTATTACTTTATTAATAGTTATTTATTAAAGTATTAAGAAATAGACAGAAATACTATGAAATTTAATTATCGAGTAATGATTTAACAGCTCATGATAACAGATAAATCCACGTGATGTCCTGATAAAATAATTGCGCTTTTATTATCACAGAATAATGTATTATTCGTGAATGGATCTCCGCAGAAAAAAATGTTTTGGATCCATATTACAACACTGCATTGCAAATGAATCCAATTGGACTTAATATTATGATTTATAATTTATAAATATATTTGTAAATATCAAAGATAAACAAGTTAATGATAAAAATTAACTAAAAATGATGAAGTTAAATTACCTAAAAGTCTTTTAGATAAAGTGTTTTACTAATTAATAATATCCACCCCTTTCGTAACTATTATATTTTTATATTACTTATTAACTTTTTAATTTCTTTAAAATAAATTAACTATAAAAATAAATAATAAAAATTTAATTAATTATTAAGTTATTAATTATTTAATTAAGTATATAAGTAGACTAGAGTAGGTACTAGCATTGATTATATAATAAACTTATATTATCAATGGTACTAGACTAATCACATTTTACAATTAATGCCTGAATCTAACTCATTCATTAACTTATTTAACCAATTTATTTATTCAGTATTTTTTTCTCAATTCTAAGTAACAACAGAACAAAACGTCACCCTGAATCGCTCTAACTTTTAATTTGTTCTTAATTGTGGATTTAAGTAGGTCATAGTATAAGGAATTCCTTATAGTTTATACTATGAAGTAGGTAGGTATTTAATAAAAATATCGTAAATATCGATATGCACTTTTATAGTTTTATCACAGATTTAATGCATTTTTTATTATTATTTATTCATATAATCCGTGTTTATTTTAAATTGTGACAATACCTGTTATAACATGGATCCAAAAAAATTCTTACTGCGAAGATTGTGTGAGAAATCCGTTCTTTTGAATGATTCGTTCGTATTTGGCCCATTATTATTATTATTATGATTCATTCATAGGGAACCGGGAAACCGATGATTTTCGTTTGTTATCACATATTGTAAGTTTAAAGAATGATTGAAAAAGTGGTGTATGTTTTTAATTATTTTATTTTTGATGATTTTTAACTTTATTAATATTATTAAATCAAATGCTACGAAAAATAACTCAAGAAAATAACTTAGGTTCCTTAAATGTAAAATTATTTCATTATATATATATTTTTTTTTTAATGATTTTTTTGTAGGTATCTACTCATATTATATATTACATTGTTATTATGTAATTTTTCTATAATTATTATTTTTTAAAAATACAGAAGTTTTAATTAAATTATATATAATATTTGAAATGTTCTGTTCCTTAATATTATATAACATTTCCATGAAAAATAATATATCCTATGTAACTTATGTAACAATTTTTTTTTGTAAAAAACCTTAAATAATTTACACCTATTCCTGTAATATATTTTTACATGATTTTTTTTAAATCAGTTTCTCGTTAATGATAGTAAAACACTTAAATTTTACATTAATTTGTATTAATTAATTTTATATAGGTATACCTATATAAAAGGTACCTACTTATAAACTAAAATAAAAATATAAAAGTACCTATTTTTCCATTTCACCAAATTCATCATTTTTGTTTTATATTTATGGTTCTATATAATTATACTTTTGTAAATGTCAAATTTTTATCAATTATTGGTAGATTAGGTAATAAAATATGAACTGTATTACTGTATAGCAGTATGACACCTAATAACTTAACCTAGTACCTAACTGCAATATTATTAATCGAACTGTGTTAGAATAAAATCTAATTTTTTTGTTTATAAAACTGATCATTTGTACAAAAAAAAAAATTGTGATTGCGAACACTACCTATATATAATAGTCTAAAATTAAAAAATATATATACTATATATATAGTGAAACCTCTGAATAGCAAACACCTTCAGTCACTGAAATTTTGTCCGCTATTCAGAGGAGGTAAATGTTTGTAATCGATAAAGGTTAAATGTGTAAAATAAAAGACGCCACCAGCAAGAAAAATCTCATCTCGTTGGCTACTCCATTTATATTACCTATATATTTGATTACATAATAATTTTAATCAATATTCAGTTTATTACTATAAATAGCCAAATGTTTTTTAAAAGTAAATTAATAATACTTATTTATTTTGAAAAACAATAAATTTAAAGAGTATAATAATTTTATATTGAATATATGGACCCTACATTTAAAGAAGGAAAAAATGTGCTATATACGTAAGTAGGTATCTGCATTTTCTATAATACATATAGGTATATAGAATATTGTATTGACAAAAATTTTGTTTTTGTTCACCAATAAATCACCAACAACTGGTGATTTCTACATGTTGCATTGAAGTAATAAATAAAATGCAAATTTATATTTTTCAATTTTATTACAAAAACGGTGGTTTTCTTAGTTTTAAAAAAAAAATGTAACAATTTCCATAGTAATTAATATATTTTAAATGTTCAAATTATTATTAATTGTTACAGCATTAGTGGACATTATTAACACAACTACTGACGACAAACTAAAAGATCTGTTCACAATATCCAAAATATACATAAAGAATTACATTAATGACAATACAATTTTGAACAGCACACAGCTTTCTATAGGTACTAACCTAGATGATGAATTAAAAGATGTATCAAAAACTGCCCCAATAAAAGAAATTTCTGAAGGCAGTTCCTCTGATCAAATGTTATACATTTATACATCAGGAACAACGGGTATGCCAAAGGCTGCTATTATGACCCAATCCAGGTAAAACATATTGTATACTAATACTATTTTCTAGTTATTTAATATATATTTAATGTTTACTTGTTTTAGGGCAATATATATGGCAATTAGTGCTAAACATATTGCTGGTATAACTGAACATGATATTGTGTATACTCCATTACCATTGTACCACACTGCTGGGGGTATTTTAGGTGTTAGTTCAGTGCTTTTAGGAGGTTCAACATGTGTTATAAAATCAAAATTTTCTGCATCTAAATATTGGAAGGATTGTCTTAAATATGAATGCACAGTATGTAGAAATAGTCATGAAATTTTAATATTTTATTATAATTATTAAGAAAATATTTGCATTAATTATATTGTCTCTGTCTATCTAATAGTAAAATCATGATATATGACTTAAATTATGGCATTTAGATTAAGTTTAAGCACCTATTACCAAATATAAAGAGAAAATATGTTGACTGCATATGTAGTCTTTTTATAAAATACCATCTATTAAAAAAGTTACTACTAAAAAATACAAAAGTATTTCTTTCATTAAATGTAGCACCTAGTAAGCTCTATTTGACCAGTACCTAAATTTAACACGAGTGTTATAGTTTAAATTCTGTATACCATGATTTTGCTATATTGCTCATTAGATATTGGAGACAACAAATTAATTCTATTTAATGTATTTTTTCATTCTACATTGTATTTTAGGTTGCACAATATATTGGTGAAATGTGTCGTTATTGTTTGTCTTCACCGCCATCTGATGCTGACAATACTCATCAGGTCAGATTAATTTTAGGAAATGGTCTTCGACCACAGATATGGGAAGATTTTACTAAACGGTTTAATATAAAACAAGTAGCAGAATTTTATGGAGCCACAGAAGGAAATGCAAATATGAGTAAATATAAAATAAAATAAAAAAACTTTTCTACTTCACCGGACCATCCGAATTTTACACTATTTTTTTTTTTTAATGTGTATTTTATTGTAAAAAACAATGAGGATGAACAATTTGGAAGATAGACTTAGCTTAAAAAGTATAATGATTTGAATTTTTTTTAGTATTTTTCAAAACAATATATTTTATGTTACGTTTTTGTATCAAAAAAGTAATTTTTAATAATTAGAGATTATAATATGTGATTTCTACTTGTATATATATATAAGTATTTTTATTTTGTCTGAACCTATAAATCAGGTCACTCACTCAAACAGCCGAGTAAGTAAAAGATTAAATTAAATATGGTTTAAATGTACTTCTTTTGGCCAGACCCATAAACTGAGCCGAGTCAATCGGACAGTTTAATTTAAAAAATATTCCCTATTCATTGTGAATAATTACATCTGGTAAAAACCACTCTTTTTATATGAAGATGTAGCGTAAAATATATCATTTTAGATAATAATAAAAACTTCAAATCATTATAACTTTGAAACTAAATCTGATTGTACCATCATTTTCAGCATTGAAAACTACATAGGATTCAAAATCAACATTTTTAAAAATCGTATAGTTTGGTTAAGTAGAAATATACCAAAATAAACTGTAGGTACTTTTAATTGATATAGCATAATACATATCTACCTCCTATTACCTAAATAAATTGTACTTATATTTTTAAACCCAAAATATTATCTATAAAATTGAATTTCAAACATTTAATTTTATCACAATTACCTATTATTAACTAAGTTATTTTATAATAATATTTATTTATGTTCTTATGGATAAATAAAATACATTATCATAAATTAATAAGACGTATTGTTTGTAAATTAAAATGTATATTATCTATATAATAGAAGTACCTATATATAATATTATTTAATGGCAAACATATTTTCTTAAAATGTTATACCATTGATTATATATTATAATATTATAATATATAATCAATGGTGATACACACATATAAATATTTTATAAAAAATTAAAATATAATTATATAAATATTTTTATTTTTATTTTTTGTTAAGTAAACACGACAAATAAAGTAGGAGCTGTAGGATTTATTCCATTTATTGGAGAACCATTCTATCCTGTTACTTTAATACGTGTTAACCCAGACACTAATGAACCAATTCGAGGAGAAAATAATCTTTGTATTAAATGTAAAGCGGGTAAGAATTTAGTTGAATTGTAATTTGTTATACATATATATATATAGGTATATATTTGATAGAAAGATATTTTCCAAAAATAATTAAGTGCAAACATTTTTTTTTTATATATTATTATTTAAAATTATTATAAATAATAGCTTAAATTTGGCTAAAAATGTACAAAACTATTATTCTCTTTTTTGACAGTTAATTACCTAAGTAAATTTTTCCCAAAACATAAAAATATTTCTTATTATAAATTAATTATTTGCTATAAAATATATTAAACAATATTCATTATTTCATTAAATCAAAACTCAACCTCTTGAAACTTTTAAGACAATCTCAATCAACATTCAGGACTATCAGACTGCAAAAAAGAACTTTGTAAGTCCATGGCATGTGACGTATTATGTATCTAGGAATTGCATCTGGCCTCTCATAACAGAAGACCAAAATGTCCAGGCATTCAACCCATAATCAAAAGACCTTATGAAAAATTGCTTATAGCATTTGTAAAAAAAAAACCTCATGGCAACATTATTTTTACTAGGCCAGACATGACTATACTATCTGCTACGATTATAAAGAACTTTTATATTACTTTCTTTACAATCGTGCTATCTGTTAAACTATCAGAAGAACTAGACATAGAGATTTTAACCATCGAAATACAGAATTATACTATTACCTCAGTTTGCAACACACTTCATCTTCCATGATCCTGGGAATTTTAATAACCAAAAAATACAAATAGTAGTTGGCAATTTTAATAGTCATAATACTACATGGGTATACAAAGAAAATGAAGACCATGTCGAATCTTGGGTGGAAGCATAGCAACTCACACTAATTCATAATTCAAAACTCCCATCCTCCTTTAATAGTGAATGATTGAAGAGAGAATACAACCAGGATTTAATCTTTATCAGTAATCCCCTAAAACAACAGATCATTAAAAGAGTTAAAAAACACATACCTCGATCCCAACATAGACCCATCTCATGTGAAATCACCTGAAAAATTAGATTATAACATAACACCATTCCGAAAGAAATTTAACTTTCAAAAGACTAATTGGTCAGGTTTCACGGTGACACGGGATTCAGATATATCGCTCTAGATGCAACTAGCAACCGGTATGACACCTTTGTAAAAAAATGTGAAACAAATGTCAAGAAAATATATTCCCAGAGGCTGTAGATGAAAACATATACCAGGTCTGACTCCTAAACTATCAGAACAGTTTCAATTGTATACGGATCGATACAAAGACGAACCTTTCAATCTAGATACAATTTTAGAAGAAGAATACCTGTTAGAAATCATATCAGAAGTAAAGAGAACAAACTGGCATACACTTCTCAACAACATGGACATGAAGCACAGTAGTAGTAAAGTGTGAAGTCTCTTTAAGAAACTTGACTATGACCCTACGAGACCCAAAGCACCGACCTCAATAATAACAGCAAACCAAGTGGCATATCAATTGCTCATAAATGGAAGGACAAAAAAAAAATACAGATATAGAACAGTCGAAAAACAACTTAAAGGACATAAAGGAAAAATCAATACTTAGGGACTCATTTTCAGATTTAGAACTCCAAACTGCCATTTAAATAAAAAAAAAACAGGAAGGCAGCAGGTCTATATGATGTCTGTCTAGAACAAGTTAAACACTTCAGACCGACTGCCAAAAAGTGGGTTCTAGATATTTTCAATAAAGTCACAAATGCATAACAAATTTCTAAAATCAATAATCATTGAACTCCTGAAACCAGGCAAGATCCGGGCACAACCTAAAAAACTTCTAGCCCGTTTCCCTTCTCTGTTATACTTACAAGCTATATGAGAAATTAATCCTAAATAGGTTTAAAACATACATAGACAACAAACTCATCAGAAAACAGGGAGGTTTCAGACCAGGGAAGTCTTGTACTGGACAAATTCTGGGCATTACCCAATACATAGAAAATAGTTACGAAGTAAAAAAGGACTGGAGTAGTATTTATAGACTTAATGACAGCATATGATACAGTGAATCATAATCTACTGATCTCTAAGATCAAAGCCCTGACTAATGACAATAAACTTGCCAAGTCAATCAATATCCTATCCTATTAATCAATAAACCTTGAATTGTATTTATGACCGAGATATCAACAATTGTTCACATCAGTCTTATTGTCGTTGTATGACACGAATAAAAAATAATAATAATAATAAATCAAAACTGATTATCTGCATGTAAATTTTATTTTTTCATATTAAATTTAATAAAAATAATAATTTAAAGTATTAGGTAAATCTTATAATATTAAGTTAAAAACAATATTAATTCATTAATAATTAATTTAATTCATTCAACCTCCTAGTTTTAAAAATTGATAACCATCTGAAATAATTTGTATTAAATATTTAGGTTTGATATTGAGTTTTTAATAAAAATTAAATATCTACATATGATTTACAAAATTACAAAAAAAAAAAATTTTCATTATCTAGGTACTGAAAATTTTGGAAAATGTACTTAATTAGTTTTGGGAAAAAACCTCATTTATTATGTTTGAAGTGTGTTTGAACACATTGAAGTTTAAAACATAAAATAGATATTATAATATACTTAAATAGGAGAGCCTGGATTATTGGTTGGTAAAATAAGAAAAACCACTGAAAATTCATTTAGTGGTTATGTGGAGAAGTCAGCATCCGAGAAAAAAATTATCAGAGACGTTTTTCATAAAGGAGACCAAGTATTCAACTCTGGTAATAAATATTACATTTAAATATTTTTAACATTTTGAAAGAGAAATTATACAATTAATTATGTTTTAAAACTTAGGTGATGTGTTAATTCGCGATGAGTACAACTTTTATTACTTCAAGGACCGTACAGGAGATACTTTCAGGTATGGTTAATATTATACCTATGCACACTTTAACATTTAGAATGGAAAGACTATAAATTATAAGTTTATAATATAATAATTATAATACTTTATTATAACTTTTCATTGTTTTTATTTAATTTCAAATCCATATCCAATAGGTAATACCTATTGGTATTTATTCATATTGAACTATACTATTTTTTTTTTTTTTTTTAATATTTGTTTATATTAAACCAGTGTTAATATTCAATCTTTAAATTCCTAAATTGCATCTAAATATAAAAATATTTGAGTGCTGAATTTTTACAATATAAATAAATAATACCTACAAATAAAATATATTTTATAAGTACTATATACATTTGATAATAAAAAGCCGGTCAGTAGAGAGTAGAAGCACCTTGCTTGTTAGATAGGATACTGGTGATAGATGTATTGCATTTGTAAAGAGTTGGGGCAGCATCACAGATACATTTTTCCCCCAGTATCGTGTATATGTATAATTTTATGCGAAAAGATACAAGATACGTCAAATTATCAAAAATCTAATTAAGACGTCGGCAATTACGTTTTAAATTTTTTCCTCTCTATCTCAAATTATAAAAATAAAACAATAATTTTTATATTTGTTGTCGATTGTTAATATTGACGCCAACTCACGATTTATCTATTCTAGATTTTCATGCTTGAATTTCATTATGTTATTATATTATCATGAAACGATAAAAAATATACAATATATAATTAAAAATATTACCTATTATTATTATTTTATAATATTTCAAATATAAATTATTTGTATATAATAGGTAATATTTTGATTAAAATTCTATACTTACTATAAAGGTATCATAGATAATTTATTTAAATTTATTTCACTCTCCTATAAAATATTTTGATACCTATGTACCTATAATAGACCTATATATATATTTATTTTTATTTATATGATTCTATAATGTAATATATATTTTATTTGTATATCGTTATCAATAATTATTTTGAAAAATATTTTACATAATAAACATATTTTTTTTTATAAAATTGTAATAACTAACAATAATTTTTATTATAAAATAATAATAATATTTTTGAGAGTATCTTATATCATTTATTCTTGTATCTTATATCTTTTCTACAACGAAATGTTTCATGTATCATGTATCAAGATACTTTTTTTATAGTATCTTGCTCAATCCTACATGTGAAAACAATGATAAATAATTTCTGTCGATAAAACAATTCTGAGCAAAAATTTTTTATTTAAACCTAAGAAAACTACTGAGAAAATTGAAAATTTACCTTTTTAAAATACAGCTATAATAAATTTCTACCAAAAAAATCCTAATCAACTCCTACCCAAAAAGTATGTACCTGCAATAAAAAAAAATTTTTTTATAAAAATTATTGAGTAAAAAAGTTTTGACATTTTGAAATTTTCGGTAGTTTTCCTTTACGCTAAAGAAAACTATTGTGAAAATCAAAAAATTAACTCTTTATAGTACAAACTAGAATGAATCTTTTATCAGAAAAATAAAACTTCTAGTCAACTATTTCTACCTAAAAAAGTATAAGTTACGGACAAAGAATGGTAGTCAGGCATTTCACACAAATTGTCCAAACATTTTGTGAAGTACAGCCATGTATTATTAATAAAAATAATAATTAGAACATAATATAATATTAATGTATATTAAAATTAATTATTGTAATAAAAATTACAATACCTAGTCACTTAGCCAGTATATTAATATATTAATAAAAATATATATCAATATAATAATAAATATAATATATTAATAAAGTATATTATTATTCGGTAGATACCTTTTAATAATAGGACATTATATACAAAGTGAATAAATAAATAGGCAATTTTAAAAATGTTTATAAAAATGAAAACCCAACAATTTAAAACATACTTATTAAGTTGTTTAAAAATAATCTTGTGTCAATATTTTTATAGTCGTTATCACAATATTTGTCAAAAAAAAACATATTTACTCATTTTTTATTTTTATCAACTTGAAAATATCTAAAAAGATGAAATAAAATGATAAAAAACAAATTTCAAATTATCTAGCGCCAAATATAGTCAATTTTTGATATGTACATTTACACGTTCTATGAGTTAACGAAACAATTTTATTAATTTGATTTAAATAACTATAAATCTTAAAATAAATTATAATTTGGAGTTAGATATTTTTTTTAGGTATAATATGTTATTTTATTTTGTATTTCTGACATGTTTGTAAATTCATAAGTCATTGAAATTTCTTAATAATCTATATTATAATATTGTAATTTTCATTTTATTTAATTATAATTTAAATGATACAACATAAATATAATTACCGTTATAGGGGTAATAATAATAATATTTAATATGTATTTATTATTTACTCAAAAATTCTTCTTACCCATTTCAAGTCGTGCACTCTTCCTCTGATCGTTGGGCTCAACTTAAGACTGGGTAAAGCAAGAACTGGTTTAATATTTCAGAATTTGTCCAACATGGCTAAGCACTTTGCAAAATGCTCGCCAGTGTAGGTAAATGCATACTAACATAAAATTAAAATTAAATTTAAAAACATATTATTGTAAAACTAATGCATTTCTCGTTACACTGAGAATTTTCAATGTTCTAATTGAATATCTTATTATCTAAAGATACATATAATATAATATACATGGGAAATTAATTCTACCAAAAATGGTCAAGGAGAATGTCCTAGATTCATTATGTGTTAATTATTATTATGCTAAAATTATTTTAAGGATTAAAGTATTCAACAGCCTATAATATTTATTTTTAAATAGGATTGTTCTTTCCCGATTAAAATCCTACACCTAAGTAACTATGTTAAAACAATTTCTAAATTAAATAGGTGGAAAGGGGAAAATGTTTCTACATCAGAAGTGGAAGCCGCTATAAGTAATATAGTTAAATTAAAAGACTGCATAGTGTATGGAGTAGAGGTAAAGTTAAATAATTAAAATTATTGTAAAGAGAAAATACCTAATAATTATTTTATATAGATACCAAATACAGAAGGCAAAGCTGGAATGGTCACCATTGTTGATGAGATGGGAGATCTAGACTTTAATAAATTGTCTGCTGGAATCAAAAAATCATTGCCAACATACTCACGACCACTATTTTTACGGGTTATTAAAAAACCTGTATCTCTAACTGGTTAGTTTACTTTTTTGTAAGTCTTTTGGTTATTATTATTGTACTGATTTTTTAATATTCAGGTACATTCAAGCTAAAAAAAAATGATCTCCAAAATGACGGATATGATCTTACTAAAGTAGCCGGCGATCCTTTGTACTTTAGTGAAGGAGGCAAATTTGTACCACTCACCCAAGAATTACATGAACAAATTGCAAATGGAACAAAGAGATTATAAATTAAAATTATGTTATTTCTCTTTCTATTTAACTATTGTACAAAGAGTATTGGTTCAAAAGGGATTTTTAGTCTAAGTATAATTGATTTGTTATTTACTAATTAAGTAATTAAGTTGATTTACATCGAATAGGTAATGTTAAAATAAAACCAAAGACTTGAAAATTTATTAGGGTAAAAACTGTGATTCCTTTTTTGTATGTCAGCAATATAATACATTTATATTATTGCAATTTTGGTTATTTTTATTTAATACAAGTTGTTTGTTTTTTATTAAATTTAAATTTATTAAATTACTATTGTAAACAAATTACTTAATAAAATTGTATGTAAAAAAACATAAAACTGGAATTTTAATTTTAAGTACTATCAAAACACATTTCTACTTTCTAGTAATAAATTTTCAAATAATTAAAATTGTCTAAATAATAAAAGTTAATATTAAAAAATAATAACTTTATAATACTACTATTTTACTACTATGTAAATACAACATGCATTTTTTTAAATGTTTACAGATTTTTTTTTTACAATATTTATGTAAATTATACGTTTCTGCTCTTGCATTTTATCGAAAGAAATTATTTATAATTGCTTTCAAATTCAATATATCTTTTAACAAAACTCTAGCTGATGATCAAAGTGCTACCCTCCACTGAACAGATTAGTTTTTATTATAGAGTAAAACATACAATTTGAAATATATAATAAATTCTAATAAAATACTGTTAATCTCATTTACAGTTAGTCAAATAAACTCATAATGCACTTTTACATTAGGGTGGCCATTTATCCCCGATTTTCCGGGATATTACCAATTTAGAAAATCAAGTCCCGGTGTCCCGAAGAAGTCCATCGGGACTAGGTATTGTTACCGAGTTTGAGCGAGACCATTATAATGTCCTGGAATTAAAAATTTGATTAATAACACGTATACGTATACATTTTTAATTTGTATAAATAATATAAATAATTGTTGAAATAAATACTTATCATATTTTATACAAATATTGAACAATCGACGTTTCCCGCATTTTTTGTATAGTTTATCATTCATCGGGGTATAATAGTATTATATTATAAAGTACATACCTACCTCAGGCTATGGTATATTTGTCAGTCATTAAACCCCCTGAAGTTTGTATATAGTATAATAAATTCATATATATATTTTTTTTTAAGAAGACGCCAGTACACCACACATGTGTTATTTTACTGTAAAAACTGTTTTACGAGAAAAATTTGTTCTTGGGCTGTAGTCATCAATAAGAAATCAAATTTTAACACAATATCATAGACAAAATCATCTGTGTTCTACTGTTGTTACTTTTTTTTTTTTTTAATATAAAATCTTAAAGAAGTTATTTATCTTGTAAAAAATATTTTTGGGGGATTTTTACAGATAGCATAACATCAATTATATTTATGATATCATAAAATGGACGACTGCAGAACACAGATAATTTTTTATACAATATTGTGTAAAAAATTGGTTTCTTAATTATAACTACAGCCCAAGAACACGTTTTTCTTGTAAAACTGTTTTGTTAACAAATATCAAGATTAAGAACAATAAAAAGTGGTACTGATATGAAACTATTTTTAAATTTCTATTAAAATGTACTTTAATATTTTTAAATTATTGAATTTTTATTTTTCTTAAAATGACTAAAAAATTGTATATACATAACCCCTTAAATATTGAAAGTATGGAGTTCTTTTAATGAAAATAGGTAAGTAATTAATATTAAAGAAGGTTTATAGAATTTACGGAAGTTTTAGAAAAAATGAAATTCCAAAAAAAAAAAAAAAAGATTGTTTACTAATGAAGTTGGATTTTATTGTCCCGGATTTTTGAAAAATTAATCTGGCCATCCTATTTTACATCCAACATAATATGTATTACTTGAGATGTAAAAAAATGTATTGTAGATATATGAATACTTAAGGCTGGGTAATACAAGCTTAAAAGTTAAAAGTTATAAATTATATTTTTAAAGAACTTTCCACATAACGAGTTATGTGTTATTAAGTCAATTAAATTAAATATTAAGTTACTTATAAAAGTTATTTTATGTAATTTTTTTTTTATTTTTGTTTTTCTTACTCTTCGATAATATGATAATAATATTTGTACATATATATTCATCTTTTAATGTGTTATAATTTCTCATCAATACTATTCATAATATGAATACTAAACTTTGAATAAAATCCTATTATTGAAATTCAACTAGGTAATAATGTTTTGAGTAAAATATCTAGTAAATTAACAATATTAACTTTTAAATCGGTTATTATTTATGTTTAACTAACTCAACTTAAACTAATTTATAAAAAAGTAACTTGGCCATTGCTCAGCCAAATAATAAATCCTGCAAATAGTTTATAGTTGATCGTCTCAAACAGAAGTATAATATTATGTACATTTATATTAATAAAATATAAAATCCATTAAAGTAAAAAATAAAATATAAAATATAATATATTATATTTATAAAATATAAAATCAAATTAATTATTGTTTATAAACATAATATTAAAACAGTTGGTTTAATAACATTTCAATCATAGCCACTAATATAACACACATTGCGGACAACCTAGCAGAAGCACTCTGCTCAGATCCTGTATCAATAGAGACTTACTTTTTTCTCTTAAAAACATTAATTTATTTAATAATGTATCAAACAAACTGTAAATCGTTATACGTAATAATTATTTATCTGTAAGTGTTTACAGTAATATGCAATGGTCGTAAACTCCACAACTTATTTAATATATAATAAAATAAAAATAAGTTTCATCATTCAAAAACAGCTTTTTTAAAAGACAACTAGTATAAAATTACTTTTACAATGAGTCACAACTAAGGTAAAAACTAATAATAACTCGTAGTCTTGTGTTTATAAAAATCTTTATTTTTTCCAAATTTTATTATTACAATTAAAATTTAAAAGACTAATTAAAGTTTTTGAATAACAAGTCATTAAATAAAACATATATTTTATTATTATTATTCGTTTAAGTTCGATCTTAATTTTTACTGCAACTTATTAATTATTACACATAACATGTTCTACCTGCACAAATTAGATTTGTATTACATTTTCTATGTCACAATTTTTACTTAATACAAATTTTTGGTTCACTACCTATTGTAAGTCATTGTTAAGACAATTTCCTACACGTGTATAACTTTTATAAATAGGTTCGTTGTATAAATTCATTAATTTTAATATATAGTATTAATATTATTGAATTTACATATTATAAATAAAATTAAAATGCTAATAATAATTACAAGATATTAATATATTATACCTACTAATTTAGAAGTAACAATCTTGAACACTTGTAGTTTGAAAATAAATATATATAATATGTATGTATAAAAAAACCCCTAAGACAAATAAAATAATAAATTATTGAGTATAGATAGTAAATACGTATTTACTATTTTATAATAATGCCATCATAGTAATAAATAACCAGTAATTAAAATAAAACAATATTATATTTGACCAAAATACAATATTATTTGTTCATATACAATTAAAAGTATATTAAACTTTATATTTAAAATTTCAAATAATCTACTTATAATTAAAAATAAATATCTAAAATTATATAAAACTATGAGTTTTAGTGAATTTAATTAAAATTAATCTCAGACACGTTTATCAATGACAAAATGAATAATCTAGGGCGGATTTTGAGTAAGGCAAACAAGAATACAGCTATGGATACACAATTATGTGTATACAGGCATATAAACATGCATGTACACTAGGGTGGCCATTCTGGGAAGTCCATCGGTTCTAGATATTGTTATCATGTTTGATCAACACCATTATAATGTTCCAGAATTATATTACTTATTGTATTTTATACAGATATTGAACGGTCAACAAAGTTTCTGAATTTATTTTCCTTTATATATATTTTAATTTCAATGTACTACATACTTATTACAAAAAAATTAATATATCTAATAATAAATTTAAAAAATTTTAAATATCTAATTTTAGAACCTATTTAGCGCCTATTGTGTGGTTTTTATTTTATCAGATACCTATGCCACGATGGATTAATTTTACTTGATTCCTAGAAACATAATAATATAAAACCAGTCATCAGAGAGTCCAACACGACAAATGGTTCTACTTTCAATGTTTTCATATATTACCAAAAACAAAACTTGATTTTAATGAAACAGACATATCCAAACGGTCCATGGAAACCTTCTCCCCCACTAAATTTTTTTTTGCATAGTTTATTAAATAGGTATATACATATCATTTAAAAGAAAATAGGTACTTAGTATTTATGAATGCTAGTAAGACGTAAGTTGTCAAGATAGACCTCCTGCCCAAAAATAAAGTTAAATTTTGTACGAAAATGTAATCTGACCACCCTATGATACACATACAAATAATTGTTTTCTTTTTAAAAATGAAATACATCCAATTTTTTTCCTAATATGGAATTGGATGAATTTTGAAATAATAGGTTTTAAAATACAATACTTAGGTAAGAGCACTAATTTATTAAATCCGTCCCTGGATTAATAAATAAATAATAACAATTTTCGATAGATACATTCTTAAGTTTGTTATTTTATACTTTTATGTTACATACATATTACAAAATAATGTTAAATAAATACCTAAATTAAAACATTGTATTTTATAACCATACAAAATAGTATATAAAATGAACACAAATAGGTAGAAAAAAATTTTAAAAATAAAACTTATTGGGAGAATAATTTATTAAATACATAATAAATGTTAACATAACTACTAGTTTTTTATATTGTAACCATTGTAAATTTGAAAATAATACAATTTATTATTTTTCAAACTAATTTGTTTAGATAATACTCATTAACAAAAACACAAATCTACTTCAATATTATATTAACAGAAAAATATTTTGTACATTTGAGATACATCAAAAGAATAAATTAGTTCAAAATTCTTAATTTTTATTCAATTTTGTTTCATATACACACACAGTTGAACAGTATACAAAAAGCAATTTGTTGATCAAATAATACACATTAATTTCAATAAAAAAAACTCGCATAAGAAATACACACATAAGAGAAAAATTTAATGCACAAAAAATAACTATCATAGGTAGGTATTTTAAACATATTAAGATTTAATGATATACTCATTTAAACAATTAAAAACTAAAAAAGGCAGGCGTATGAAAAAGAAAGAAAATTTTCATTTTTATAGTATGAAACAAAATACAAAGCTAAGAAAATTTTGGAATTGAAACAGACTTAAGCTAAAAGGATTAATTATTTCATTATTTTTCATTAACAATTTCTTAATGTACACAAACAAAAGACTCATTTTAATAAAGTTATTTTAAATAAACAACAAATGTGAATGAATATTTGTCACAAAAAAATATAATTGAAATGTGTTTATATAATTATAAAATTTTAGTCATACGATCAAAGAGTATATGTAATATATGAGTGTACACATAATCAACAAATTCAGATAGGTACTTAATAATTATTAAAAATATCTTCAAAAGAAATTATAAAGCTAAATACTTGGCATTTAATATAAAAAGTACCTACCTTTTGGGAAAGTAAATCAATCTATAAATGAACAATTAATTAAAATGTCTTTATAAAATGTTTATATATATATATATATATATATTTATATATTATCTGAATAGGAATAATAATCATAATATTTATGATGTGTGTACTATATGCAATACATACAAATTAATTGTATTAGATGTTAAAATATTTTTCATGCATTACTCTACTTTACACATTTGTTGAAATTGTAACGTTAATTCCTAAATTGCCATTATCCGCAAACAGCTGTGCTGTACTTGTATCAAATACCAAACAGTCTGAATTTAAAATTGCTGTTGAAACTCCTTCATGTATACTTCTTGGTGTGGCCTCCCATGCTAAACGTCGGCGATGTCCATTAAGTTCCAGCCTATAAGCAAAATTTTCACATTGCTT
Organism: Pemphigus obesinymphae; assembly: GCA_025469235.1. Classification (NCBI taxonomy): domain Eukaryota; kingdom Metazoa; phylum Arthropoda; class Insecta; order Hemiptera; family Aphididae; genus Pemphigus; species Pemphigus obesinymphae. The sequence continues at coordinate 110,109 of JAIPRL010000722.1, forward strand.
TCGACTACCAATCAACTGTACAATAGCAAAAAACTGTTGATGGCCTTCATATTTTTCTTGTTTTTCAAGTACAAGCATGAAATGATGACCAAAACATGACTGCATCATGACCCAATCCACAGCACCAGGAAGATTTATGTCTGTTGCCAAAAATACTATGTCTTCTCCTTGTAAAGTTGTTATTGACTTATGTGCAACCATCAAGTGTTCCATGACTTGTTCCAATCCACCTTGCCATTTACATGAAGCACCTGGACATGGACAAGTGTATGGACGACACTCACATAATTCTTCATGTTCGACTTTTTCAGAATGCAATAATGATACAGGACATCCTGATGATGAATATTTGCATGGAAACATGACTGTTGAAGCTACTTTTTCCATGGCTAAATTTCTTATGTTTCCTAGAGGACCACGACATGTCGGACAACAGTTGAGTTTCGGACGACATGTACTACAAACTAAATGTCCACTTTGGCATTGCAGTATTGGTGGTAAAACATAATCGAAACAAACAGGACATTCAAATAGTGAAGCTAAATCAGCAGATATTGATGCAGAGTTTGAAGTAGAACCACCAACATTATGAGAATTATTATTGCTTACTGCGTTCCTACGCTTCGTCCCACCACCACCTCCACCACTCGGCAATAAAACACTAACTGTGCCAACATTAGCAGTTGGATTACCAATTGATGTCCCACCATTATTTGATCCACCAGTTCCGCTCATTCTTGTATCTTGTTCAGCTATCAAATGGTGGTTAAATTCCACAATACCACTGTTATTGGAGATGGTGGTGTTTTCTGCCATGTAAAGTTAACATATAATCATGAGCGTATTTAATCAAGACTTCAGTATTGAAACACATGAAAACTAAACTAATGTAAACCAAATTAGTTATTTAGTGTTCAACGCGAGTTTCAAAAAAAACAAACAATAGCTACGGTGAAACAATAGAGCATGGTGACTTCTGAATATTGTCCATTTTTTATATTATAAAACATTAAATTATAATTAAGTACAAATTAAGTTAAAAACATTTAAGTACCTCGTGCGTACTTTTCTCGATTGTCTATCACGAACTGGTATCCTTCATTGCACGATGCAGTTCAATATAGCGGACTGAATATCCGGCGTCTGGTGAATGGAAAAAAAGAACCGACTACACAAATAAATATTAACAACTTTGTTTTTTCATAGTTTATTAATTATATCACTTGATAGTAAATGAGAATTATAAACAAACGAACGGAGCCAAAACACACGAATACCATGAAAATAACAAGTATTACCCTGCTTAATGCTTTATAACTACATAATACATTATTATATATATATATTCATGACAATCATTTTATCTATTCCGTATTCATCTTCATATTGATACGATAACGACATTGTAGTTTGTACAAGGAGATTACATACATACAGTGTCGCCACGCAAACATCGTATATTATAGCGTAACAATAATAATGTTGTATCACAGAATAAAAGAGTTTTTTCCCAAAAAAATTGATCAAAACATAATATGACATAAATGATTTAAAGTCGTATATTATATTTTAATTTTTTATTTTATAAACTGCCGCTGCCCCGTACTCGTAATACGTTATGATAACGGTTACGGAACGAAGGAGAGCACACGACGACAGCCTGCGCGTCCCTCGTAATGAAGATAGGGGATGGGAGGGGTGACTTGGATATTACAATATACATCATTGAGTATGTGGTCACACTCGTTGTTAAATAGCAATATGGCTGTCACGTTTCTCCGTAATACCACCACGAACTAAGAACGATAGTATGGACTGGAAACGGTGGATTAAAACGTGCGGACAAATTGTTACGCTAAATATTGAGGTGGGGGAATCTATGCGATTGAAACGCCACCTATATTATAGTTTTGACAACATATTCATACGCAGACTACATGCTACGTATGAGTTATGGCAAATGTTCGCTAGGATCGCCTGATAGATTATCGCTTAGATTCCCCCACTTATTAATTTACCGCAACAAAATGTAATCGCACCACCACCACCCGCCTGCTATGTCGTTTCCAGTCCATACTATCTTAGTTCGTGGTTGTACCTACATAGCTTAAAAATTACACTGATAGCACTGACAGGCAAACCCTCGCTATGCGAAAATAACCGTTTCTAAGCCTGCAAACTTGGGTCACCACATTCGAGGTCCTATAGACCTTTCAAATTGAGGACTCCGCCTCCACCCCCCCCCCACTCACCCAGAAAGACAAATAGCAAAACCTGGGGGGAGAGGAGAACTTTTGAAATATGGAATGAATACTGTGTTTATAATTTAAAATATATATGAGAAACTTGAAAACACGATAAACAGAAATAGAAAATATTATTATAAGATGTTACTTAGCTTCAAGTAGTAAATATGCAAACTTAAAATTGCCATGTATTCTAAATTATCAAACCACCCAATTCTGATTTTATTATAGTTTTCAGAACTTAAAACTAGGTACATATTATGTTTATGTAAAGATAATAGTTGTAATATATGATAAGAATTATATAACAAATTTTTGATATGAAAACGGCGTAATATTGAAAATATATGTAATTTATGATAATATTCTAATATGGAAATAACAATAAAATTAAGTCCGACAGCCAAATGTATACATCAATAAAAAAAATTGTAAAGATAAAAATAGGTACATGCTTATATTTTAGAAAAAGAACATTAAGTTTTATTGTTACATAGACATAGACAGAAATGTTGAGTATTACATTCTCCTAACATTGGCCCAAATGATTATGAATAAAGTAGAGGACTTGCAGCATTTGCATATTTGTCTTACATAATCAAAAAAATAACAGAGTAAGAAACAAATTAATTTTATGACAAGATAATGCTAGATTTGTAATTTTATTTTGCATATAAATACATATTTTTAGTGTTTTTTGTTTTTAGAGCATATTTAATACTTTTTAAGACATATTTAATTTAATTAATAGTTTGATCATATAATACGGTTGTTGACTGTTGGACGACACGTTTTTCCTTGTAGCACTTGATAATCACTGATTAAATAAACATATAATACAATAAACATTCCTATGTATAAATAAATACCCAGTTTCTACAAAATATTCTACAAGTAACTCAACACCAAAATAATAAACATTCCGTCTATTAATTCTATTTATATACTCAACCAGGTTATTTGAAACTAAAATATTTTGTTTTTTATTTTTTAGAATTGGAAGAAATTTCTGTAAGTTTATAATTTAAACAAAGTAAAAAAACATTTTTAATATAAATATAAATAAAAATACTCGTTTTTAATTTTGTAATGTATATTTTAATACATATTTTGGGGTTTTAAGTATGCTTGATCTGTTATTTTATTTTGCATATAAATGCATATTTTGGGTATTCAAGTGCGTATTTGGTAACTTTTAAGGTCTACAAGTCCTTTGCTCTAATTGTATACAAAATAAAATGACTAGTAAATGCCGTCGAACACTTAATTTTACACACTATATTGAAACAGTTTAATTTTTTATACTAATTATGTAAATACATAAACGTTTTAAATGTATAGAAAATCACTTACCAATGCTTCTTTAGTAATTTTGACGGGTACATCGTGAGTGTCATTACTTTCGTCAGTACAACAACCATTTAAAGCTTTAATTTTTAATGGTAACATAGTATTAACACGAAAAATCACTAACACATTTTATACACAAAACGATCCTATTCGCAATAAGTCTGTTAGATTCGTTGCGGAAATTAAAGTTCCACTGAACACTGAACGACTCAAAAAACGAATTTCAAACACGTAGGTACTAAGAATTTACTGGATTTTGTATAAGGGTAATTAAATTTAAATGCATGTACCGAGTACCCAACGAATTAACAAAATTAATCAATTATATTTTTCACAATAAATAATCTGTGATATGGTAGATATGAAAAAAAATAAATAAACACTGAAACTCAAATTATCATACTTGACCAGTGTGCCCAACATTTAAATCATAGCATGAGAAATGTTAATGCTTATAATTTGTAATTTATTATAATTTATTACCATGGCAATGCACACTATGTCACTGATAGGCGGTCTAACGAAAAATAAATTTCCATACACTTTCTAGGTATTTGATTTTAATCTTTTCTATTTTATTTTTCAAATTCATGAATTACTACATGTAGTTGTAGTTCATGCTCAAATTAATATTTTTCCCAAACACAAATCTAGATAACAGGATGCACAAAATTGATAACAATTGTGATAAAAATACAGCTTATTACCATAATATATTCTGTGATATAACAACATGGTATGATTGCAAAAATCGTATTTTGGTTCGAGTTGGCGTAATACTACCCATATTATCAACAACATTGTTTTGACTCGTTATCAATATTATATTTTCAAAACATTCTGTGCATGAAAATTATTGTTTTATTCTGACACATAACAAAATAGATCTATTTTGTCGTGTTCTGACATTTATTATCTGTACGATTCCGACTGATTCTTTATTTGGATGCACATTTGTTTTAATTTTATTTTAGGCCCCGGCTATACACGGCGTTTTTCCGTCGTGTTGAAATTACATTGATTTAGATTAGAGCGGCTATACACGGCGATAAAAATTCGTCGCGATTTGGACGCTGCCGGACTGCGAATAATCGTCCGAACGTCAAAGTAATAAAATCGCAAACCCCGCATTTTCCATATAGTTGAATGAGAGGCGACTATACGGGCAATGAATATCCGCCGCGTTTTTATATTGTATTCGATAATACAATAATTTTGTATAGGTATTGGTTTATTAATGCAGATACCTACTACTACAAATATTCATTATTGAATTATTTTTAATTTAATATAAATTCAATTATTTTATACTATTATATTATATACCTACCTACAGTGGCGGTTATACATAATGTTCAAGGGAGAAGGGGGTGGGCGAAATCAGTGATATAATTTCGGTTTTTGAAGGGAGGTAAAAGTTTTAATCGGCCTAAATTAGCTAAAAAAAAACAAAATTAAATTCCAAGGGAGGGGGGCGATCCACCTATCGCTCCTCTCTTATAACCACCGCTGCCTACCTATGTAGTGTATGTAATACAATTATTAATACTTAATTATTAATTAATATAGTAGGTAGGTAGGTACCTATTAATATATTATAATATGACAAGTTTAATTAGGTACCCATCTAAATTGTACATTTCAACTACGCATATTCTGGGCTTTTTTTAATTGTATTTAGGTTTTTATACTAGTATGTTGTAAATAATTTACCAATTATCATTAAAAGGTATTTAACCTCTATGTTTGATACTCTTAATATAACCAGATTTCATATTTGATTGTTTAGGCCAAAAAACTTGGTGATGAAAATGATGATGTAGCTGAACTTCAAAATTCACTGGAAAAATGTAGAGCAGAAAATGTCAGGTTAAATTTTAAACGATATTTAAAAAAAAGTTGTAGACACTTTAAATATTTATTTTAATTGCTGCTTTTTATTATTGAATAGTATTCATAATTGTTATGGGCATGTATATTATGTGTAACTACCTATTTAATTTTTGGATTTGATACTGCGGACATTTATTTTTATTTTTCAGGTACAATGGCCAAAATTGGGATTTGATATCCTAGTAATCAGCTACTATATAGTCATCAATATTAAAGATTTATATATTATGCTTTTTAATTATAAGAATCTTTAGTTACTAGTTAGCTAAAGATTATAACAATTGATATATTTCAATAATAATTAATTTATTCTGAGTATTGGATATGTTCAAGAAAAGTATTTAATTTTAATTAGTTTAATTAAAGTATTTAGTTAAAAAAATATATTATTTATTTTATTAATTTATGTTATTGAAATAAAGAAGTCATTAAATGTTAATGCTTTTATTTATTATAAATGTATAATCAAAGGTATTATATATCTATTATCATAACATACATACAATAATAAATACAATGCCAACTAAGGTAAACTTATTGTAACTAAATGATTTCTTCTTTACTACTTTTCTGGTGCGAAACTCGGAATTAAGGGTACTGTACATGTTCAGTAGATTATCTCCTCATTTATTTTTATTTTTGTAAGACCTTTTTTTTGTTGTAAATATATAATTTAAAATATGCCCCTTTTAATACCACCTACTATACAACCGTTAGTAAATCATCCTCCGCGCTACCAATACCGAGTCAGTCGTCGACGTAGTCGTGCGTAGTCAAGACAATCTCGAACGCATCGTACTTTCGGCATGTTTTGTCTTGTTGTTTTTTTGTGTCACTATTACCGTCACCATTGCTACCATCACCACTGTCACCGTCACCACCATCACTGTCACCACCATCACCGTCACCACAGTCATTGTCAGCACCGTTGTCTACCACCTTCAACACCACTCATCGGCATTACCACCAATAAAACGGTTTATTATATACATATTTATCTTTATTTATACTATAT
>JAIPRL010000723.1:0-81996 GCA_025469235.1 Pemphigus obesinymphae
TGAGTTATGTATACTACACCGAAGCTACGCTCAGAATCGTTTTATTGAATGCAATGATTTATCATTGCTTTCAAATTCAATACATCCACCAAAAGTACCCTGCCCAGTAGCGAAGTGCATCCACCAAATATAATTTATATCTTTCGATACCAGTCCATAGTATCTTAGTCCGTGTTGAACACTATCGTCCGTCATATACGACAACGGAATAGGTACATACTATAGATTAAGTATAGGTACTTAATGATAATCATGGTTGAAATATACTAGTATATTTCAATCATGATGATAATAATAATAATAATGTATGTAGTATGTCGTACTACACACAATATTGCCAAAGTTAACGGTATACACTCAACGTACGCAACTACCCATAAAGTATAACTTTATATATATATATACATACGATTTATTGACAGATTTCCAATTTAACAAAAACGATAAAATATATTTATATCGATCTCTCGTCGAAACTCTCGATCGGATTGAAATACCCCGGGTTTTTATAGGCCGATAATAGGTTCATACCTACGGGCAACCGGATTTTTAAGTCTATCGAAGTGAAATACCGGCCATTTGAGCGGCTTTACTCGATAAGTTCGTCGTCTGGATCATACATTACTATCAGGCGTCACCTTTTGGGATTTCGACGTTGGATAATTTTTTTGTGGGAACGCCTATATCGGGACCGGTGGTCATCATTCGATCCAACAGCCTCAGGACTCAGGTCGGCGTAAATTATACCTATTTGTTTACTTTTGTATCTATGAGACCTATGAGTTTTTGTATTTAATAACTTTAAGTTGCGCACTAGATTTCAAGCCTTTTATATATATATATATATGTACCTATTGAGAGGTTACTGTTGTCCCTTTTTGTTTTTTTGTATAATAATATTAGTGTGCCTATTTATTTTGGTAATTTGGTAACTCGAGTCTCACGTACACACTACGCGAGTCGGAACACGCATCTGCCTGATTTGTAGGACCTGTCCGACGCAACAGTTTATATTTTATTATTTAACATAAATGTAAAATATATTATGATATTAAGTAGGTATCTACTAATAATGTATTATTTACACTAAAAAAGCATGTCCACAGACCGCAATTTACACATTTCACAGGGACGCGGCATTTATGGATAAGTAGTGTCGGGTAAGTTACTTTTAAAAATTAATTAAGGTAGGTTACTAATTACAAAATAAAAAGGTATTTAGATTCTTTTTTTGTTGTTAAAATATAAGAGTACCTAATAGAGTTTATATTACTTTATTAAATTAAAAGTAACTAGTAATTACAATGATATTACTTTCAACATTTTTAAATATATAAAAATTAACATAATAATAGATTTAAATTATTGTCAAAAGTATCTTTATTTGCCTATTTCTGATTATATATTAGTCGGTTGAATTGCATGAAATATATCATACCTACTCATACATATTGTAAAAATTATACAATCTGCTTTTCATATGATCGTCATTTTTGGACGAATTTACTAGAATGAATTTCATTTTTATTTATTCATGATATTTTACAAAATTATCAGTAGCGTCATTTCAATTTTTTTTTTTTTAATAGATACTTATTTTTAATATAATATATAATATATATATACCTATATATTTTAAATATTTGTATGCAGGCCACGACCCTGGCTGAAATTTTCAATACAGCAAAAATAAAATAACTCGTTTATTTTCCAATATAATAGTAAACAGTGGGGCAGACATGACTTATCATGTTTTATAAATGGTAAAGATTTTTTTTAATTTGTAAGTACCTAGATTAGTGAAAGACACAAGCTTGCAGTAACCACTATCAGCTATTATACGGGCCAAATTACTATAATATTTAATTTTAAATACGCAAATTTATACCTTGCGCGGTCCAAATGATACCATTGTTACTTATAAATAACTAGGTAACGTACTCTTACGTTACTACGAAAAAAAAATAACGAAGTTACCAAAACGTTTACTTGAAAAAGTAACAAGTAACTTTATAATTTTTATATTTATTCTGTTATATACGTTACTACCCAACATGGCAGATAGCCAGATAGGTACGTATATAAATCAGTACATAAATTACGCTGTAAAGCCGCGTCCACACCAAAGAAATATTGTCGCCGACATTGTTTCCGTTTTCTAAAAAGCTGCCGACAAAATTTTAAAACACTCGCGTCTAGACCAAAAAAACATATTTAATAAACATTTTAGTCTTGGACGAAATGTAGAACGAGAATGACGCCGGGTTGCTACAGCTACTTGCGTAATTTTGAGTTTGAAAACATAAAAGTCCTCCAAAAGAAGGTATTGGATTCGTCCTATTATTTTAGCCAGGGAGAAATACGGTGCTAATAATTTAATGACCGATCTCATACGTGATGACATTGGTCTTTCTGTAGAATTAAGGTATATTACATATATAATAGGTATATATGTAATGAATAATAAATATATAGCTTATAAATATAATATAAAATAACTTACTAATATAATTTATGTAGATATATATTTAAATAGGTATGTATATAAATAAATACCCGTACATGTAAATATGTACATTTTTATGTAAATGTACCTACATACAAAATTATAATTCAAGTTTACAAATATATATTTATATAAATGAAAATAAAAACTTAACTTAGATTTGCACGACAAGTATGATTGATCTGGGGGGGGGCTATTTTATACTCATACGAATGATTTTCGTATGGGGAAAACTTCCGTATACCTACTCGCTACATACACAAGTACACAACTATACGAAAGATATTGTATGCTTCTCCATACGGAAATCATTCGTATGAGTACAAAATAACTCCTCTGGACGTGTCTATACACTGTCGCCGACTTTGTATATAAACATGTCGCATTTTTCACATAACGAATGGGAAACAAAAATTTGTTTTTAACAATGTTGTTGACGACAAATTTAAGAAACATTTCTTATTTTTGTCGCCGACATAGTCGAAATCACATGTTTACGACAAAGTTGCTTTGGTGTGGACCTGGCGTAAGAGGACCAACGATTTTTAGTAGTATAAACATGTTCACTAAAAACACACCAAATTACCTTTTAAAAAGATTTTAGAGTTAAAACGTTTTTTATAAAATATATAAAAAACAATATTTTGGATACGTTTTAAAAAATATTAATTACTAAAAAAGTTAAAGACAAGGTTTTTAGCACATACAATATTGAACAATGAACACCGATGAGATCGTTTCCAAAATATTGTCTTTTATTCATTTCATAATAGGTGTAAGTATTGTATTCATAGACACATAAATATTATACTTATTAGGTACACTTACACTTAACCCATTTTAAACGATAGACATAATATAACTATATGTATTTATATTTCTATGTTTTAAACTTGGGATACAATATTAATTTTTCAAAATATTTCTTAAAAATTACGTATGCTGAACCACATAAAAAATGGACGGCGTGGCGTCGTGATTGTTGAATAATTAGGTTTTTGTTTTGTATAGTACTATTATATTCTACGGTTTACCTCCACCTGGGCGACGTCGCGCGTCGCGTCACTTCGAGAAGCTCGAGACGAGATATGGCGTGTAGCCTCCAAACAATCATTTGTCCCCCACTTCTGCCGAATATTGTTAACCGAGTGCATTTGATAATGAAAATAATATAATGTATTTTATTATTGTTGTGTTCGTCGTACGGTCGTAATCTCGTATCCGCGGCTGTGAATATTGTTTGTATTGCGTGTGTAGTTCATTAGCGAGTGTTGTATTTGTACTGGACGACGTTCAATACTCGATAGTACATCACGTTTCGTTATACGTGTATTACAAATGTATATTATAACCGATAAACATTCGGACGGTACATTTTTGCACGATACGTCGTCGCCTGTATACATATTAATTATTTGTCGTTAACGTAAAAATACTCGGCAATCTTGATGCGATCGTGCTAACCGTGCTGTATTTCAATTATACACTATTCAAATGCTATGATCATTCACTTGACCGTATCGACGGACATGCCGTAGAAGCATCGCCTCCCCTGTTCTAGCGTCCAAATGGAACCCATAGGCCGTCCTAGCATGGGTAGCAACACTAATGCGGCAGTGGCCACTGCTGTGAGTGCCATATCGGCGGCAGTCGGACTTTCGTTGTCACCAACCCGACCTTCGGTGGCCACCATCACGAGTAATACAAAAACCACCGGATTGTGTCATAACAGAGTGCCATTGCAACATTGCAGTACCGGCAGCAATGTCATACATCACTTACAATATCCTGCAATACAACCACCTTCTGTGCGGCCATCGTTGATTCATTCTACTCATACCGGTTCGCTGATGTCCACATCACCTCAGTTAATGTTATCAACAACGACGGCCACGACCTCGGAAGTAATACCACAATACCAACAACATAACGTTGGATCTCATCAATTAGTAACTACCGCTACTGTACCCGCGTCCTCTAATCCTATAGTCATGCCCACTTCAAACATTACTTCTGCTGGTATGGCATTGAGTCCTTTTGGTATATTACCGCACGAACGGGTGGTACCACACCAAACTTATCATCGTCATCAACACAGAAAATTACCAACAAATCCGCAATCATCTAAAACTCTCATAGATACTGGTTGCTCTAGTGGCCCTCAAATATTACCTACGCCAATGATCAATTCACAACGTTTCTATGCAGAGTCTACCCATCTCAGCAACAAGATGAAACACTATGAAAGCGTCCAGCAACAACAAAGTCATAGGAACAAAATTGTCAATGGCATTTTGGATAAAAGCCTATCGGTGGTGTCAAGTGCATATGTTCCACAATCATACGAACAGCGGTATCAACCAAGAACTACGCCGCAACAAGTTGGTTACATGTCAGTGATTACTCGTACAGCAGTAACAGCATCAAATGGAATTGTGATGGATGAAATAGCTGCAAACAATAATTATTACCAGGCCCAAGCTATACCATTACAATCTAAGACTTCTGATAATCACAGTAGACCTTATTATCATTTTGACAGTACAGTCTCTGTTAGCCAAACACCTCAACAGCAATTAGATAATATGTTATTAATGGGATCCCCAGTTCAACGGGGTGATCCTATGCATATCGTTAAAAATTTACAATCTATGCAGACAGAGGTTGATTGTTATGGTATTAAAAAAATGACTGAACATCAACCCAGGTCATTAGCTATTGACAACAGTAAAACTGTTGGACCTACTAGTTTGTTAGGTAATGGTAATAAATGCATAATAGAACAACAGCACCAGCATCTACAGTTACCAAAATCTGCTGTAATTGACTCAACATTGTCATACAATGGCCAATATTTCAATAAACTTCAGCCACCTCCTGCCCATCTGCAACATCACACAGTTACTGGTAATACTAAAATGTTACCTACACCCACATCATTAACTGTTGTTTCTACTAATGGCAATACATATATGGATGTTCAACAACATCAACTTAATCATCGTTGGAATTTAGATCAAAAACCACCCATAGTATCAACTTCATCATGTTTTTCAGGAAATATTTCAACTGGTGTGTATCACCAGCCAAATGCACCTGTTCAACATCAACATTATAATAATACAGTTTCAACGTTTAATGTTCAACCTCCAGGATCAAACATGCATCAACATCAACAAATGTTGCAACCAGCTCATCATAATAACTTCAGCAGTGTATCATCAATAAACCCGACATATTATAATCCTACTACTACAATGGTATCACCGTCACCTACTGCATCCTCTATAACTACCGTCAGTCCACCATTATCATTGTACAATCGACAACAACAAACAACAACAAATAACTTCAACAATTTACAAGGTGGAAATTTTGTTGTAAATGATAATAACAGTTCTATGCCGCATGTTATTGTTCCAGACGTTGAAAAAGAATTGAGTCACCTTTGTGATGATTCAGTTTCTACCAGTAATGCTACAGTTAAACCATTGAACATAATCACACAGCAACCTTCATTCATTGATAGTTATATTAAATTTATACATGGTGAAGCAGGAAGAACAACTACAAAAATGGACAATGAATTTAACGAAAAACCAAAAAAATTATTACAACCTTTAACATCAACACCAAAGCCTATATCTAAACCATATATACCTTTACCAAAATCAAAAATAATATCGACAAGTGAACAAACGACATCGCAAAATGGTTCCTGCGAAAATGTTAAAAAGATTAGTAATGTTATAAAAACAGCAGATGATGATCCACGGTATTTTCCATTACCAAAGACATCATCAATTACTGATAATAGTGATGATGAAAGTAATGGTGAAAATAGTTGGTTATCAGCTGATGATGACAACTTCAATTGGACTACTTCATCAAAAGCAGTTAATAATACAGTAACATCAGTGATAAAAAGTAAAGTGGATTTAGTAAATAAAAAAAAAACAAACAATGGTACAGCTAAAAGAAAAACTAATTCTGCTACATCAATTAAAAAACAAAGTATACAAAAATATAAGTTGGGCATATTTATTAATTTAATATTTTTCTAATTATATATTTTTTCTTTTGCAGAGACACAACATGAACAACAGCCCAGAAGACAATTATCTCACCGATTAGCTAAAGAGAAAACTCGAAGATTGCTTAGCAGTATAAATGGTGAATTGGACTTGGATGATGATATTTTATCAGAAGTTGATTCTGATGTTGACCCTGCTTGGATACCAAATAATGATGATAATGACACATCTAAAAATGTTAACTCATTCCCTAATCGTTATTTTGGTCATAAAAAGTTCTCAAACAGTGGTCATACGCCATCAACTTCATCTTCAATCAATAACAATAATAATCTTCCAGACGATTCAACAATGCCATTTAAAGTACTAATAGTATATTTAATTATTATTTATTATAGGTACCTAGTTAATATTTATTTTATTTTATGTAGTCTGGTACATTTGTTGCACTAAAAAGCCAATTTATAGATAAAAAACAGATAACTCCTAAACAATTGTGGAGGATTGATGGAAAATCTATGTTACAAAAATTTGAAAAATGTAATGGAGATAATGTTTATAAAAGTGTATCAACCGTAAGTTATTTTTTATTTGTATATTAAGTACCTACTTGTGGATAATTTATGTAAATAAAATATAACTCAAATTCCCAAAAAAATTACTTTTATTATAGCCAAATACATATTTTCTGTCAATTAAAGTAAATTTTTTTGGATTTAGGTAAAATTTTATTCACAGTAAATATAGTTATATATTAAGTTAATACGTTTAAAGTAGAATTTAAGTAATATATAATATTTCAAATTTTTTAGTACACTGGCTGGAGTCCATCACATTATGACTTATACTGTCAAGTTTCTGTCCGATTAGTTTCATCTCGTAAGGTAAAATGTGTTCCAAACAAGCCTTCACCCGAGTTTTTGGTACAAATAATAACTAATGACCACAACAAATCTGCTCAAAATAACTCTGTAGTTAATACAGAAGTAAGTTTTACAAATACAAATTATATACTAAATCATAAGTTAATGCTTTAAATTATATTGATGATTAGAACATGTTACTACGTTCAAATTTTGATGTGTATATTCAAACTCTTGCATCACAGGCATTGGACACAAATTTTCTGGGAGAAATTTATCGTGAAAATGGTAAAAGTTTCTAGTTTTCCATAATTAATGAAATTTAATTTAATTTTTTTATAGATGAATACTTTTTAAGCAATATGCGTGCTATTGAATCAGTTACACAGTCCTGGGTTCAAGCTATGGATTCTACTATTATAGGAGATTCAAAAACAAATTTGCCTAATGTACACACAGTAATATCAAGATATCCAATTGTAGACATTTGTTCTTCGACTGAAATGTCTGTTAAGCTACATTGTATAATATGTTGTAGTCCGGGGGTAATAGGAAAACAACAAAAGTTTGTCAAGGTATCTTTATCCGGTACAGAGTACAATTCTCAGACTTTAAAAACAATTGATAGTAATAAAGTATTTTCTAAGGTAATAATATTTATAATTATTTGAATTAACACATGAATGGACAGTTAGAATGTAAAACAATCATTGGGTATATAAAATAATCAATTTAGTAATATTTCTATTCTATGCTATAATAGTGCCTTAAATTTTAAACTAAATATTTAAACAGTGCCTAATATCACCATAATGCAGGGGTTGAAACCCATTTAAATTTTTTTAGTTTTGGGTATTGGTTTCAATGCCTATATTTGAATTTTTTCTGTTTCAATACCGGTATTTAGATTTTTTTCGGTTTCAAAACCTATATTTGAATTTTTTTTAATAATAATAATAATAATAATTTTTTTAATACAAGTATTTGGACTTTTTTGGGTTTGATTTTTGGCTTTCAATATTGGCTTTGAAACAGGTATTTCAGTATTTTACATTACTTTTTTTCTGTATTGGCCATATTTACTTTTATTTTTATAATACACAATTTTCAATTTTGGTAAATATATTTTTATTTTGAAGAAAAATCAAGTTTGGAAGTTGAACTCAAGTAATAAAATGTCAAAACAACTTTTTTCAATAAAATTTAACGAGTCCTTTTTTATTACTGCTTATTTTTCATTTTTAGAAACAATTTTTGAGGAAAATTTGAGAAATAGTAATTACTAGGAGATAAAATTTCAAAGTTCAGTTTGAGTTTGATTTCACACTTAAGTTTTGAATACAGATTAAAACTATAATGGTTACTACATAACAAATAACATCACGCGTTTAGGTGATATTGTACGGAGGGTACTTGTCCACGCATGGTAGTGGTTTTCCATGTATTATTTTTAGATGTCGACTGTCGTCATAGCTGTCCATATTTATATTACAATAAAACCTATATCGTCATATGTATATTGTTTAAATAATTTTTAATTATAAATTTATTTGAATTTTTCAGGTATCAGTTTTAAAACTGTATATTCATTTTTTGCGGTTTTGGGTATCGGTTTTAAAACCAGTATTTTCATTTTTGGGCTTGGGTTTCATACCGGTATTTGAACTTTTTCAGTTATACTGGTTTTAAAAATGGTATGAAATATCGGTTTCAACCCCTGCCATAATGGGTATGGTATATGAAATGTTAAATCATTGAACTCTACAAACTATTTATTTTATATTATATCTTATATTTCTATTATTGCCTGTTAACAAGTTTACTGCCTTGAGTATTATATGTGATATATAGTTAAGTAGTCAATAGTGTACTTTTCTACTTTATCTAATCTTACCAATGACGTCTTGAGTATCATATTGACTGGTAAAGGCAAAAGGGGCATAGCGACAATTTTACTATTTTTCAGAAGAACAAAATCAAAATTTTCATATTTTCTTAACTTTGGTGTTGGCGCTTTGGTATTTATTTAAACGTTAGGAATAAGGTTATTATATATTTCCATTCTATTGTATGTTATCTTGATGACACCTTAATTACATTAAAATATTAGGTTAATTTTTAATGATAATAAATTAAAGTAAAACTTACCTTTTTTGGCGCTTAGCTCCAATTATTATTTATTATTTTTTTTTTGTGATGAATGGCACTTGTACCCTAATTTAATTCTTTGCTATGATGACTATGTACATACTAAGTACTAACAATTTGTGTTATTATTACCAATAATGATAACTCCACAGATATATAAAACAAGATAGCTAACTGACGATATTATTTGAAGCCAGCCGCCATATGCATGGTAGTCAATGCTTACATAATAACCTTATCAATTAGGTATCTATATTACAGTGGCGGATTTGAGGGGGGGGGGGTAATCACCTCCCTCCATGGGCCGTGCTTTTTTGTTTTACTGCATTTACAAAATGTCACTAAAAATTTGGAAAAATACATCGATACCATTTGTTAGTTAAAGATGGTAATATGTTTCTTAATCTACAAATTAAAATTAAACAAAATTAAGACCTTAGTAGCGCGTGGGTTGTGGTCGGTCTTTGCTGAGCCGCCGCCGTCGTATTTTTCTTCAAAGTTCTTATCGTCATATACTCGCACCGATTTTGATCTAAAATAATATTCTGTGCTTTCCGTCTCCTGGTTCGCTGATTTTAATTGATAGATATTCTGCGCCTCTGTGGTATTAGCATAGTAAATTTATTTATTTTTGATATTTAGTATAAGTCTCATTCACATTTCGTTTATATTACAAAATTAATTTTTTTTAAATGAAACAAAGAAATAATAGGACCTCTAGATTCGTTTTTTAGAAAAATTAAATAAGTATAATATTATATTTATTGTTTATATTTTTCCATCTTTTAGTATGAAATTTTGAATTTACCAATGATGTACAAATTTAGTATATTATGGTCAACCAACATTTTCTAAACTAAAATATTTAATTATACATTTTTTTTAAAATTCTTTATTTTGTTCTGTTAGTTTGGATATGTACATTTTACAATATGATATACAAGTACAATCTTGACATGTCATTTAAACTTTATATATATATATTTTTTTTATATTTATATAATTTAATTATATCTGTAGAATTCATACTAAGCTTTAATTAATTATTGGTAGATTAAAAGATTACATTTAGGTACCTTTGTAGGCAGTGGTGCCAAAATATATTTTGTCAACCGATTCAACTATCCGAAATAATATACCCACCTACCTCAAAGAAAAATTTCCTAAAACTTCACTTAAAAAAAAAAAAAAACATTAAATAAGCAAAAAAAATGTCTTGTAAAATTGCAAAAGTATGTGAACCGCCGATCCATTAACCTCTAAATTTCACTATATACATATTTAAATATAGTCTTGGTAACTGAAAAAATATAAGTAAAATTAGTACTGTCACTCTTTTAAAGTATTTAAATTAAGTTTTTGAACCCCCTCCCCCCTTAGATGACCTCTAGATCCGCCACTGCTATATTATCACATAATATTTTCAGTTGGAAATAATTCATTGACATATAATTATACATAATTATTTCATAGATATAAACATTTCCACATTTATAAAAACTTGAGACCATAAATCTGACTGAATTCACATATGCATAGTAGGTACCTACTATATTTTATTATACCTATCTACCTATATTATATTTTAAGTCGTCGGACTTTTGCAGTATTTTTATTAAATATAATTTACGTATGTTGTGTGAAACCTGTTACATTTGTGCGAGAACCGATCAAAGCGAGACTTGAGTTCTTATTAAAATCTGAGAATAGTAAGTTCGATACACTTTTGAATTTCCTATCAACTTTTGTCAACCTATATACAACAGAAACACTTTATGTGAAGGACATTTATTATATTCTAGAAAGCAAACTCCAAATTCTTCCACCGGTGAAATATTTTTAAAATTAATTAATTAACAGTATTATTTCTCAAAAAACTTTTATATACTTAATTAATAATTAATTGTTTACAAAATGAATTTGAATTACAAAATATTATGTGTTTGTCGTTTGAATTACGAATGAATGCTTACACCGAATGATAACAAATTTTAACTGATTTTTACACAGATATATAAAATAGGTATATACTGTGGATAATAAACAATAACATTGACTACCATGCGAATGGCATTGGCATCAATGTCCCATATAGTGTCGTATAACAAGTTAGGTATTTAGTGTTTTATATTTCTGTGGATTATTCATAATATTTTGAGTAATCATTATTGATGTTGATAACATTATATTAGGTGATGAGCAACAATAGTAGGGGCTAAGCCCTATGTATTTGTTGCTTAGTCCTTACAATTTTCAATAGTGTCACTTATACTCTTAAAAAAGGCACTTGGCCTTTACTTTTTTAACAATTTGTGTCGCTTGTTCCAAAAATCCAAATTCAAATATATTCTATATCACATTACTAAATGGTCAGAGGAATACTAGCGCAAGTGTTATTGAAATAATCTAACTGTTGATTATCCCATATTATAGTGTTGCTTAGCTCTTTTGCCTTTTATCAGTCGATATATGCACTCCATGATCTATCTGCAGGCGCCCGAATTAATTTCTGTCACTGTAGATACTCAGAATTTATTTCATATAATATATGATACTTAAGGCAGGCAAAACAAATCGACATGATAAGTATATGCTTAAGAGTCAAGACCATAGGTGGACGATACTAGACCTTAGTGGCAGGGGTGACAAGCAAATATTTAAATTTAATTTATGGAGGTGACAATCGCCATATCATCCCCTCAAATCCACCATTGGTATATTATAAATACTATTTAGCTCAAATTTACATACTAGTTACACCACAGAATAGATGAAATCAGAAGGGATAATCTCATTGTAAAAAAAATAACTTTAAAAATAATATTTTTTTAATACTGAAACTGGGTTGTTTATAACTTTAAAATCAAATTTAAGAATTTAAATTATTAAATTAGAACATAAATTAAAATTTTTTACAAATTTGAAATTTTATGATTTATAGTTCTTCTCCTTCACCTTCTCTCTCAACTATTTGGGGTCAGCCATCCTAGTCCTACTCCTACCTCAATCTTTTCTCCTTTTTTTTGTCAACTATCGAATCTACTTTTATACTACCTCTTATATACTATATATGAGTATATACTATACTCATTCCTTATTTTGTCCTCTCTTATTACTTCACTCATCCACCTTAAGATTTTCATCTCTGCTATACTAATTCTTCATTCTATCTTCCTATTTACTGCTCTATATTGTATTTCCTTAGTCCTTTACTTTCTTATTACTAGAAAGGAAGGTCTAGTATTCTGATAGGACTCTCCAATCAGCACTATATTATCTACAAACAGCTTTCACCATGGTACCCTTACCTTATATATCCTTTGATATTTTATCCATTACCAGGGAAAACATGTAAGGACTCATAGCCAAATCCTGGTGCACTCCCACTCTGATCCTAAAATCCTCAGTATTCTCCACACACTCCTCATTCTTGTACTCGCCCCTTCATACATGTCTTAAATTACGTTCACATACACCTTTGATAATCCTTTCTTTATTAATGCCCACTTCACTATCTCTCTAGGTCCTAGGACTCCTATCATATGCCTTCTCTAGATCGATAAATACCATTTACAATTTCCTTTTCTTTTCCCTGTACTTCTCTACAATTTATCTTGCATAAAATATTGACTCTATTGTTGACCTCCCAGTCATAATCCAAACTGATTTTTAGTATCAATTATTTCACTTTATACCCTTTTATCTATTATATTTTCCCAAATCTTCATACTGTGGCTCATGAGTTTTATCCTCTATAATTTCTACATTTCTGTACATTTCCTTTGCCCTTAAAATCGTGGTGTCGATTATATGACAAAATGTTTTACGGTTTATTCAATTTGAACCAGGTTTAAATCACTATTGTAAAACGGATGTATACATTTATAGGAAAGCAAGAATCTGTAAGGGAGGCAGCTGCAATACTCTGCCTCTCTCATTTTACCGTCTATGCTCAAGACAAGTGTAATTCTAGGTAAAATAGTTGGGACGCAGTCAATGAATCAACTAAGTGCATATATGATACTCAAAATGTATTTGGAAAGGATGGTATAATGTGTAAGGCGGTAAACTTGTTAAATATCATTAGAAGGGTATATATTAATAATTATAATGAGTCTTCTGTTATCACAAATCAATGTGAATACTTCTCAATCAATATTTCTTACTTGTCCGTCAATGTGTTAATTTATATTAGGTTTACATACATTTAAAATTATTACCATGTACATTATATAGATAAAGCCTATGAAGACAATTTACTGTTGTACCAGTGCTCAGTGTGCAGATAAGCTTTCTATTTTGCATAGTTTAATGCACCTAAAATATAATATTTATGAAGCATGTTGTAAACGTATAACAGATGAAAATGATAATTGTCGTAAAGAATTAATTCAAGACACAACTACAGTTCTTAATCGATTGTTAGCTGATGAAAAATGGATTGATAGGGTGATTCAATAATAACTTCATACTATTTTAGTTATATGAATAATTTAATAATATAATTTTCAATTTTTATAGCTATATAGCGTTGTATGTGATACTTGGTCTCGAGCTGAAAAGTTTGTTTCAAACTGGCAAAAAAATTCCAGAGTTCCATCTTCGTAATTTTATTGATATAATTTTAAGTATACGATATTTTTAAAAACATTTGAAATGGTTAATTATTATTAAAATAACCATGGTTATATTATTATTGGTCTTATTGTATTGTCATATCATACTATCAAGTACCAACAGCCCATGTTAAAAGTTTAGTGCCTTTATAATTGTATATTATATTCAAATAATTGCCAACTACAAGGCACTTTTGTACTTGACAAATTAATACTTTATTTTTTATAACATACTATATTTTATTGTCATATTAATAAATATTATATTGATATGTATGTTACTATATTCTATTCAGATTAAAAGTAAACCGGGCAGCAGACAAAAACTGGTCGTTGTTATGGAAACAGCAGTTTTTAAATGTGAGTGCTCGTTGTGGATTTCATGTTACGACAGGTGATGTAGAGATTATAGTCACATATCCCATCCCATTCACACCTTATTGTTTATGATATTTATATTATCTTGCACATTTTCGATTCTAAGCGGAGCAAATAAACTATTTGGTTAGAATAACAGGTTATTATATTGAAATTCTAAAAAATATGTGTTTAGAAATTTAAAATGTCATAATATATATTTTACTAGTCAGGAGAATGAAAAGTGGCTGAAGAGGTTCCATTTGTATCTAGAACGAACCTAAAAAGGAAATAATCAGAAAAAAAAAATTGCCAACACATTTACCAGCAGCCAGTTTTCACTCTCCTGACTATAATTTACATGTATCTTAAAATTTTGAAATTATTATACAAATTTGTTTTTCGACTAATATAAATTATCTTATTAATGTTAATTATACCAAAGCTCTGCTTAGAATTATTTTATTAAAATAAATTATTTATCATTGCTTACAAATTCAATATATTTACTACCAGTTAGTTTCAAACTAACGAGCGAAATGTTTCTACCCCTTACTAATTGGATTTTTTGATTTTAAAGATGCACGGCAGATAGGCAGGCATGGGATAACAACGGGTGACAACAGTCAATGACTGAGGGAATAGCTGGCAGCTCAGTTTTAATATGCATAATGGTTTACTTTTAAACTGAATAGAGTATATCAAAGTCCGTTTATTGTTCAAGCCTAGATTAAACTAGTAAAACGTGGAATTTACTAATTAAATATGAAAATACATGCTTAATTTTTCATATCAATATTTTTATTAAATAAACAGGCTAATGTATTTAGTACAATTAATCGTTTTTTGGAATACATTTTATATTTTCAGTCCTAACTACCATAAGGTTAGTAAATTCTAGGTTCCACTAGTTAAACCTAGATTTTAATCAGTTTTAATACTAATACACATATTATATGTATATAATATATTATAGGTATATATAAGTATATATTTGTGAAAAAATGAAATATATAAAATTTACATACAAAAAATGAAGTTTATTTTATATTAGTTTAATAGTATTAATTGTTATATTTCATACAAAAAGTAACTTCTAATCACTTGAAAAGTATAATCAAAATTCGAGTGAAATGCTGCTTGGAAAACATAATATTTAGTATAATTCAAATTAATATATAGTATTGAGTAAGTTTCTTTTAAAAAACAACAAAGTTATGTTACTAGTTATAAAATAAAAAGGAACTAGATTATTTAAGATGTACAATGCTGATAACAACTACGCTTTGTTGTTGCAAGTCAAGCATGTCTAGTTGATAACGATGGGTATTTGTCATATTTTATATGTATATTTATTTTTATTTATTCTAGAATACTCAGCTGATGGCATGAAACACCAAAATATTGTCGGTATTGAACGTGTTAATGAATAAAAGTGAGAAAATGTTCATCAATTGAACATTTCCTTCAATAAATTGTATTCTTGTCACATTTAAAGAAACAATTAAAGTTAACCGTTAATTTTGACTACTAATATTACTAGTTGAGTATTAATTTTCATTATTTTTAAATATCAATAAGAATAAAATAATAATATATAATACCAAAACACTATTTATTTTCTGACTATAATCGTCAATCTAATGTATACTGAATATCATGTCTACTAATACCTATTATCTCGTTAATTTTCCTATAAGGCTAATGACGATTTTAAACAAAAATATTAGAAAAAATGCAATTAATTTTTTTATAATAATGCATTATTTTACTAAGTTACGTATAAATAATTAACAAAGGTACTATGACGACTTGAAAAAATAACTATGTCGCAGTAATAAATAACATATGTTACATTATTATCCAACACTTAATATACATGAAGTAAAATCCGTTTTTACTCGTATTTAAATTTTTTTATTGTTAAGACGGTTGAAAGTGATATATTATTTCTTTAATTTAGATCTAAAAGCCTGACAAAAAAACTTGGAATTTTCTGATTTTAAATGTGAAAATAAAGTAAAATTTTGTGTAGGTTTTTTACTATAGAATATTGGAAACATGATTTTCATATTTTTGCTAAAAATTTTAAAAGAGAATTCAACTTTTGGAAATTTGTAATTTTCAAACCTGTCATACAAAAAAAAAAAATAACAATATGAAAAAAATATTGCTAAAATTCTCTAGTAATTTAACTAGTTAGAATTAAAACATTGCACTAAATCATAAAATATTAATATAGAAAAATTATTTTCAGATTTCAATAAATGAAGTAGTATGTTTTCATAATACAAATATTAAAATCCTTCCCAGATGGAAAGTGTCATTATGGCTCAATAGTGCACTTGATTATATCGGCAAACTGGAATGAACTATGGGTATATGAATGCGCTTATTAATTGTAGCAGTATAAAGTACAAATAGGTGTAAAATATAGATACTACCTTATTATCGATTTTCTTTTCAATTATCATTCTTGTTTAAAATTAAACTGATAGTTTATTCCTACCTATTTCATGATCTAAGGTCGCTTGATTATCACGTATTGTGACACGCGATTTGCGATAAACAAACTATACAGGTAATTTTTCATTTATACATACAGAAAACAGAAAATCATCCGAGTAGCTTCACCGATCTAATCTAGATGTCAGATAGATCACGTATCACTTCTGTGTCATTTGCAAAATTTTGCTAGTGACTTTAGTGGAGCATGCATTACTTATGTAACATGCCATTTGCCCGCCACTACGCATTCAGCGAATAATATGTACTTATTTTTTTTTTATTTATAATTAAATTTATCACTATTGGCAATAAGCAATCATATTTTTATACTCTATATATAAAATGTATAAGATTTTTTTTAAATTTTAGCTTTATGATATTTATGAAAATAATCGATTTTAATCCAAAATTTCTGTGTCATAACCATTAGACGAATGAGTATCATATTATACCTATTATAAAAATTACAAATTATTAATGCTCAAATGGCACGTTTTTATTTCGAAACTATTTTTTTTTTTTTGTAAAGTTAAGTAATCAATTCAATAAAATACGTTATACACTACTATAGTATACTATGAATCTATTCTCAAAGACTGAATTGGCTCAATGATCAAAATAATGTATTTAGAACTCATTATTTTTATATTATATCAATTTAATATAATTCCGGTTAACATTAAAATTTTGTCATGTTACTTTGATGGACGAGCGGCCTAACAATACACACATTTTTAAAAACAAAAAAACATTGCGCTGAACTTAATGGCTCAAACAATTATTATGTATTATTTTTCAGATTTAAGAGGATATAAACCAGTTTTTGTTACTGTTAGTAGATTTTCCTATGTTTATCGAAAAAAAATTGATCCTTCCTTATATACCTTCTTGATAAAATTTTATACCAGAAAATGGGTTGGCATATTGAAAAATTGTTCACAGAAAATAAAAACATACAAAACCACTAGTTTTCTTGTTTCGCACAAAATTTAAAATGGATAGAAAATTGAGATAAAAGTGTTTATTTTGTTAATTACAAATATTATAAAATGTGTATATTAAAAGTGTAAAAACATAAAACAAATATTTTCAAATAAAATGTAATAACCCTTCTCCCATAAAGTTATTTGGGTATGTGCCTGTAAATTAAATTCAGTATAGAACTGATGAAAAATCCTACATTATATTTTATGAAAATTGACCATTAAACAATTATAATTTCACAAATGTTTAGCCAATACAATACTAATAAATTCAAATCCAATACAATCAGATGAACAAAAAATTATAAAATTTAATGAATATAGTTTTAAAAGATTTATAATTAGACCAATATTATGAATATTTAAAATTTTAATGTTCGTAATTTTTATAAATTAAAAAATAAAAATCCACTTTTTTAAATATTTACATACTCATATAATCAATCTTTTTAGTTTTACATAGCTTAATTAACTTGTTAAATTATCTGGATTTAGATACTTAAAACACTTAAATTAAATATAACATGGTACAATCAGTGGCACAATTAGCCCAAACATTTGGTGGGGAGGAGGCTTCAGTCCAACCATAATATTATTTATTAATGTTATGGAGGAGTGTGATCGTGATATCATGACAGTGGTTCGACCAAAGACTTTGAGTTATCCAATAAATAAAAAACATACAGAGGTTTTTTAAATATAGGTTAATTTGATTATGATTATATTATATATGGTATTTATGAATTAACGGGGTTACAGTCCATCATGAAACCAAAATGACTGCGAGTTAACAGGACCCGACGACTATGCGAGATGTGCCTACTAGAGCAACTTGCAAAAGAGAGTGCGACCAGTTATTTGCTGCAATGTGGCGACTGATGGGCATCGCCAAAACAATGTGGCCAACCGTTCCAACATGTTTACCGACTTTGAGGAGAAATTACGTGGTGATGGCCCACCACAATGTATTTGATATAAAAATAGGGGATTTCAGATGATTTAGGGGGGTGCTAAGCTCCCTAATTGTGCCAATGAGTACAATATAGTATCTTCTTTAGGGACCACACATAATTGATACACTTTAAAATGTTTTATTAAAAACTCATATTGTATAGAATAAATTGCATAACAATATTATTTTACAACAAAAATGGTAAATTGTTAATTGTAATTTAATACTCATATGCTGGGTTGCATAAACAATTTTTAAGCATTTACAGAACCATTAGAGGTTTTAACGGCTCGGTAAAAAAAATTGGGCTGCATAAACGTTCTTTAAATTTCTACATAGCCGCTAAATATTAGTTTTACGGTCCATTAGTTAATCATCCGATTTCGGCTCTGTAAATTTTATAGACAGATTAAAACGTGGTATCATTGATCAGTTATAATTTTTATATTCTATATCATAATAAAATTAAAACACAGAATAACATAACATAATATAAAATGTATATACTTTTTATGCAACAAAACAGTGATTTACCGAGCCGTCAAATGTTTAACAAGCCATTAGTTAATGATTTATTAAATATTTACAAAACAATTTTTATGCAACCCAGTATTAGTGTTCTTAATAATAAAACTAATGGTACTAGTAATAATAATAATAATAATAATAATAGTAATAATCATGAAGCTATACATAACTTAAATAATGAAAAAAATATTGTATTACAAAAAAAAAAAAAAAAAAGAAATAGGTACCTAATAATAATAATATTCATTAAGCCATATACAACTTAAATAATGTAAAAAAAAAAAATTATATTAATATCTAATCAGATGCGGATGGTAAATAGAGGCGTGGGATGCTATATTATTTTAGGAAAATATCTACTCTATACTAAATATACCGAGTAGAGCAAATAACATTTAAAGGCAGATTTTAGGGGGATAACTGATGTGGCGATTACTCTTTAGAGTTTTTTTTATCATTATTTGAGGAATATAAAGTTGATTTTGAATAGCAATTAGCCCTTTATTTCTCAATTATCTCTATTCACTCTTTCCTAATATAAGCTTCAGATCCGCCCTTATGCTGTTAATATCCCAGCATCCCACCCATCCAGTCAACGTCTTTAACTAATAATAATATTAATCAGGCTATAGACAACTTAAATAATGAAAAAAATTAATTAGATAAATATAAACTTAATAATTAAAAATAAATTATTATTAAAACTACCTAATTATATTAATTGCATTAATAGCAATATGTTAATTGCATTAACAGTCAATTTTAATCTTATAATTAACATATAATAATGTATGAAAGTTTTAAAATGTTCATAAACAATTTTGTATTACCATGAATGCCTTTTTTTTCGTATTGGAATCTCATCAGGTGATGTAATATAAATATTAGACATTTCTACATAATCAACATCTGTTTCTTGAGCAGGTGTTTCATTGTTACATATGGCCTGAGATGCATTTTGGTAAGAACTCAACTGTGAAATAATATTTCTGAACGATTCTTCCGGTAATTCTACATCATCTACTTTTACTAAATATTAGACAAATTATAAAACAAATTAATTAATTAAATTTTTAATTATTATGACAATATATAATTATACTTACATTCATAAGAGTTATTTTCAATTTCCATTACCATAGTATTCATAGTTGCTTTTAGTACAATCAAACATGGTTCAAATGTTGGGCGTTCATTTGGTGTCAGATTCCAACATGTTGTCATTAAAGTATATCTGTAAAAAAAATAACAATCATTTTTTGCATGGAATATATATTTTACATGTACATTATACAATTTTTGCATGTGTGTACATAGATTTAAATAAAATAAAATATCGATTTAATACTGTATTCATTTATTTGGTTTTGTTTTTATTTCAATAAAACATTTAACTAAAAATAAAATAATCATGTTTGTAAAAATATAACTTAGGTACCAATCGTATATTGTGTTGGAAAAGCGGAAATGGATCTATTAAAGTATAGGCTGCATTCGCACAAGACTGAAATTTGAATTATTGGCACTGGTATGACAAAAAAAATATTTATATCTAAAGAATTGAAACCTATAGAAACCTTATAGTATAGTTATGTCTGTCTTGTTCATCTGTCCTATCATTAAGTTGTCATGGCAACCAATTGTTGATTTTTAAACAAATAATAAGAATAAGAGTATTTTTGAAATTCTAATTTTTAATATAAATTTGTCATAATTAATTAGTGTTTTCCTAATCAAAAAATATTTAAATTAATATATTTTAAACCAACCTCAATTTTAAATAAATATGTATATATATATATAAATTACCAGTTTTAGGTACATCTTATTTGAAGGTTTGCACCTTCACATATTAGGGGAGTCAAAGAATGGTTCTTGGTAGCTAATTTGGTAATTATAGCCAGCTTGCTCCAGAAACCAGACGCCACCATTGAGAAAAATCTCATTGGCTACCCAGGAGTCAAACTGGGGATCTCATGTGTCGAAATACACATTTCGACCACAGCTGACTCCCAAATATATATACATACAATAATTCTACGTATAGATACTTTTCTTTCCTTAGGTTTAATATTTATTAATATTATATTTATATACTTAGAGAAAATTTAATTTAAATTGTATTTTATACACTTTTCTTTGTTGATATATACATTTTTTTTTTTCAATAATTACTGGGAATTATTGAAACCGGGAATTATAACACGCTCAGTGAGTGTATTTTTTTTATTTGTTTACATATTTTTTCAATAAATAATTCAAATAAATTAAATCTTCATAATTTTTCTATTTTTTAATATCTATATACACTATACGATAGGTACATTTATTATTTACATCATCAATGTTTATTGTATGAAAAAATGAACCATTTATTTTAATGGGAAACTACTATTTTGTATGACACTGTCAATTCCTTTTAGATTTTCCTGTAACTATGAAATTTTGTAACAGAACAAACAAAATCATTTTATTTAATTGAAAGTTTTAATTATATATTATAAAATATACATAAATAGATATGCACGATTATTGTGATTCATGAATAAAAATCAAATTGCTTGAGTCACTGAGTGAAAATCACAGTCTAGTTTGGTTTAAAATTATAATTGGAAATTAATTTAAACTGCACTGTATCATATTTTATGTGGTCAAAATTTGAACTAAATTAAACAAAAATATTGAATATTAAATTATATATTTCCAAATTTAATACTTCTGACACTAATAGTATAATTTATAATCTACCTAACTACATACTATTATTAAAAAAGAATTATGTTAAAAATAAGTATCATTGTTTCAAAAAAAAAACCAGACTGATAACAAATTCTTTATTTTCTACACAATAATACATAGTAGTGTTTAAATTTTTTATATTTGCATAGATTAAGTATAAATATGGGTAAATTTCAAATTTGGGATATAATACATATTTTAATAGTTAAAAAAATACAGAGAATATACTTGTAAATTAAAAATCAAGTATTTGGATTTAAAGTTTTACAACAATAATGTTTAGCAAATAAAATATTTTAAAACATTATTAATAGTCAATAAATGAAACCATTATACTCAAAAGTCAGCTATTATAAAAAAAAACCTTTTTTTTTTTAAGTTGATAAATACTACTAGAATGTATAAATATATTATTATTATCATATATGTACTTACATAGAATCTGGACAGTTAATTGGTTTTTCAAGCTTTCCACCTTGGGAAACATATTCTGTAATCTTATCACTATCTATTCCTGGGTAAGGATTATTACCCAAAGACATTATTTCCCACATTATGATACCAAAAGCCCAAACATCAGATAGGCTACTAAAAATACCTTCTATAATAGATTCTGGCGACATCCATCTAAAATAAAAATAATAATATTAAATCACATAAAGTAACCAAAAAACTATTATTATAATAAGCTTACCGAATAGGCATTAAACCTCTTCTATCTCTGCAGTAATTACGTCTATAAACAGTTTTTGCCAATCCAAAATCTCCAATTTTAATTATTTGTTCTTTAGGGTCAGATGATGACACTAAACAGTTACGACAAGCTAAATCTCGATGTATGAGGCGCATTTGTTCTAAATATAAACATCCACTAGCCACATCAATACACATGCGTACTAAATCAATAAGGTTTAAATTTGATTTGGTAGCCTAAAACCCATAAACACAATATTTAATATTTATTTCTTGAAAAAAAAAAAAAATATATATATACATATATATTATTTATCATACATCAGTTGGTCTGTTGTTTCTTAGATAATTTAATAAATCGCCTTCTTCCATTAGTTCCATTATAATAAAGTTATAATCATTATCTAAACACACTCCAATGAATTGTACAATGTTTTTATGCTTCAAATTATTCATGATTTTTGCTTCGTTTATTAATTCATTTATTTTACATTGTGTGTTATATTTTAATGATTTCACTGCTACATATGTTTCAGCTTCTCCGAGCACAATATTTTTAATTTTGCATTTATAAACTCTTCCAAAAGCTCCGGAACCCAATGGAGTTGGCATTATTATTTCTCTATGTTTAATAGTGGGCAATTCGTCTGCACCAAATGTTTTGTATTCCACAACATCTTGGTTATACACATTTACTTCATTATCATTCAATCCCTGTGCTTCACTGAGGTCTACCAATGCCATTTCAAATGATCTTATTTTAGTACTAAAAATGTTCAATTTGGCTAAAACAAAGTTTTTATATAAGTCATTAACAACAAATCACATAAATTATTACATATTAGCAGTCTTGGACACTATGCAATAAAATTACAATTACTTGTCACATTTCTAAAATGTAGTGACATTAGATTTTCATTACCCAAATTTTTCATATAATGAAATTACTTTCTAATTTTCTGTTGCTTTTTATTCCTCGATCTGCAAATCACCTAATCTCCAGATATTACATGTAATGAGTATGTAGGTACACATTACTAATTAATAATAATAAAAAAAAATGTGAATTTAATATTTTTGATACCTACTTACCTATTTTAATATTGTCAATTATCAAATGTCATTACGGTTAAACACTTTGAAACGATCATGGCTAATTATCTAGGTATAACAGAAATATTTACGTTTTCATCCAGTTCTATCACTAATGGGTTAAAAATAGAAATTGTGAAGTCAACTGCTAAGGATTTTTAAACGTAGATAAACAAGCAGATATCTATATATTATTAATTTCATCAGCAGATGGCATAGTACACATGCACAGTTCAAATTGTTGACATACAAAGATATTTAGCTATGGACACAATTAAAATGGATTGAAGTCAAATATTGCATTACAAAACAACCCACAACTGAAAACTAACCATTTTTTTTTTATCTACATTTAATGGACAATGGGCTATAGTATGGAATTTTTATAATGGCTTAATACTTAATAGTTAATGCTAAAAATATAGTTATTCATTTATTTGATTATATATTATATTAGTGTTATATGATTCTAATTTCTAGTGTAGCATATTGGACAAAATATTTTTTTCTTAATCGGTACTTAGGTTCCTCAATCTTCAGATATGGAAAATTCATTAATAAAATTAAATACTGATATATATAATAAATTATTTTAATTATTTATAAATAAATATAATTAAATTATGTAATTTCATTACAGTAAGGAGTAATTTCAATTACTTTACTACCCAAGACTGCATATTAGATTAGTAAGGCTTTTAACTTAATGCTCTAAAAATGCACCATGTATGTGCATAGATGTGCAATTTGCACTTAAAAAGCAGAAATATGTACTATATTATTTATATCTTGAATTTTTAAATACAATGCAAACTGTATAGTACTTATATTTTTGGAACTGATACCTATAATACAGCTATAACTATTAAATGAGTTCTCGGTACCGGCGATTTCTACATAAATATATTTAAATACAAATGATTTGGATGAACCAATGATGAAAATTCAAGATATATTAAATAAATTTACAGAAAACATTTTACAACATACCTGGCAATTATACCCACTTAAATTATTTTTATTTGTTGTTTATGAAGTTTTAGATCATAGGTATAATTATCATTATCTTATTATATACAGTAAAGACATCAATATACGATAAAAACCTGTAAAATTAAGATCTATTCCCTTAAACTGAACAATTCACTAAAATGCAAAACTGTGTACTGAATACTATTGATATTTTATTCATAAATGCATGAAATGCAAGCTACTTGGCAAAAAATCTAGTAAACTAAAAAAAAAAAAAAACATACAAACAAAACAATTTTTGAGCCCTACAGATGTTATTTAGAATATTATATGGCCGGTATTGGTGAAAAAGGGTATAAGTCAAAAATTGGTTATTTTTATGTAATACCTCCATCAATTTTATAGGAAATTTTATGCCAGATCGATTGGTGGCACTGGAAATTCTTATCTGCAAGTGTAAAACATATGTACAATCCTTTGTTCAACAGAATTGAAGGGGAATAGGTTTGTAAAACAAGCTGTCTATAATTATATGATGCCTAACCTCTAACAAAAAAAAAATTAATTATTTTTCGTCTCCTGAAGATTTATTACTACTAAGTAAAGTAAAGTAAGTAAAGTTATATATTAAAGTAGTTATAAATTTGACTTATACCTTTTTATATATGATATATGATATATGATATATATATATACATGTATATATATATCATATATGATATATATATACATATATCAAAACACTTACAATATACAATAAATACAGTAATGCTTATACATATTAAAATACATCCCAATATTAATAATAATTTTCATGATGTGAATATATTTTCTACTTGAAATTGGAATTCATCAGATGTTCTATATTCACTTCACCAGCCATAATGATTTTTTCCCTTAACACAAAATGTATACATTACATCAGGTTTCACATCAAACATGAACCAACAATTTTCTAAAAAAAAAATAAAAATATTTGAATTAGTTCTCATTTTTAAAATTTTAATCATCAGAAAATATAATTACTAGATCCATTGTACATGGTTGTTGTCCACCATGATTAGTATTCAAGTTTAAATTTCTTACATTCCTCAGTTCACTAATTATTTTTCTTTCTAAATAATAATTAACATGAAACTGGTGGATCCCAATATATCATGTTAACAGATGGTAGTGTTTGATTTACTTAAGAAAATTCAGGTGGATACGGTCTTTTAGCTAAAATGCAAACAAATTTGTAAATAGATAATAAAGATATTTTCTATCTTAACTGATTCGGATAATTCATCAATTAATGTATACAGCTGTTATATTATTTATAAAATACAATAAAGTATAATTTTCAATTATAGGTGTATCATTTAACTCTTTAATCCTTATTTGAATATGATGATTTATTTGTTGGCCAGTAAATAGTGTTTATCAATAGCTATAATCTATTCAAAATGAGATCAGTAGACAGCGTTTAACTTGCATGGCTTCGTTCTGTACTTTCCGTTTCACATGTCACCCTTTACAGGGAACTTTGTATCATTATAGTACTGACAACTAAAGTAAACACATAATTTAAAATGCATTGTACCTACTCAGTGAATGGCGCGCGGTGCGATATATCGTATTATTTTGTATGTCGCGGTCGGTACATCAGCCCGTACTGTATATTAAACTGTCGACTTATTGAGAGAACCAGTTGATGTCATATAACAAAAGCCGACAAAAAACACGTCACCGCCGTCTACTGATCTCATTTTGAATCGACTATAGTGATGTTAGATTTTGAGTAGAATTAATGGAAAATATAATTGAAAATTTACATCTGTTAATATCAGAAACAATAATATTTCGGCGTTCACTTTTAACATACAAGTTATATTTTTCCACTGTTTGATATGTATAATATCAACACATTATCAAATGGAAATAAATTAGTACAATTATTACAATTACCATTCTTAGAATATATATATATATATATATATATATATATATCAAAACTATTTTTGTTATACTTTTCAATATTTATTTTTTGAATATGAACAAATTTTATATTAAATGTCACAAATAAAATAATTAATACTTACTCTTCAGAAAGTGTCAGAAAATACAACTGAAAATATTTTATTTGATCTTTTCATGACTGTTTGTTTTTACTGTATTAAAATCACATTCCATAAAGTTTGATTGGTTTTTAGCAACTTCACACCAAAAGTGTTTTTGATAACTGACCAAATGAAAGACTTTTAATTTTAATTTATCTTGGAAAATTGAATAAATCTAAAAAATAAAAATAATATTTAAAATAACTGAAATTATAATACTTTATTCAAAGAAAAAACTACTATAAAATAATTAAATTGCTTTATTAATCGTTAAACTATAGATAGTTTTACTGTCAGTCCAAAATGCAATATTTTCCATATAATTTACTGTAAAACTAGTTACCAAACTATTTGTTTGTAACATTTGTTGATTCTTTTGTTTATTTGAATGAAAAAATATAATTCTATCATACACTGTAGCAGTTTTAAATGTATATTTCAAAAGTTTGATTCATTTTCACTCCATTTACCACAACTAATCGTAGAACAAGCTCTTACCTATTTAAAAATACCTAATATATAATGACAATCTTCAAATTTATCACTAATATATTACTTTAAATAAAATATCAACATCAAGTTGTGACTATATTGTGTGTGTGTGTGTACTAGTTGTCACAATTATTTGATTTATATACATTTCCCAAGAATGTGATACTTGGTAATAGTACATAATTTCATAATTTGTAACATTTTCATTTTCAATTGAAGAGTGTTGTAGTATGACGTCTATTGTCAGATTATCATCATTAAAATTTATAAAAATTTGAAAGTCTGTAGATATAGATGGAATCGGTGAATAGACAGTAACAGTCTTTATTATACAGTTATTTGTGAAAACCCCAAACTGTAGAATTATTTAAAATAAATTTCTAAAACAATAAAAATATTTCAAGAAACTTGTTATAAGACATAGTAGCAGTAAATAATTTTTATTACAATACATATCAATAAAATTATAAAAATTATAATTAATACAAGTCAACAAGAAAAAAAAAAAGAAACAAAACTTTTGTTTTAGATTTTAAACATTTGTTTATAGTCAATGTGATAGAAGAATGAAAATGGAGTGTAGAATGTGGAAGGGAATATATACAAAAAGTGGAAAAGGTAGCAGAGGGTGATGAAGGTAATCAAGGAGTCGTTGGCTTAAGTAAGCGTAGTATTCCAGAGGATAAGCAGACTTAAAGGTGGGCTGAAATATAGGAGATAATATCAAAGAATATAAAATAGTTTAAAAATAGCAGAAAACTAGTGAGGGAGATGATTAAGTAGAGTGCCTATTAACCGGTCTTGTCAGAATACTTTTATTTTATTCGGAATATGTATTCGAATACTTTTCAAAAAAATTATTCAGAATACATACCTATTCAAATACTTTTAGAATTTTTTGTTTTTTTGCTGCTAATTTTAGACAGTTTTGGAATGATTTGCCGGTTTAGTAATTAATGTTTAATTGTTCAATATTTTACTATATGTATATAAAAATGGGTGGATGTGTGTGTATATGTGTATGTATGTATGTATGTAGGGTTGGGCAGTATTACAGATACATGTAACTTTGACACATATCGAAGACACAATTGTATCTTGTATCAAGATACATTTTTTTCTAAGATCATTTACCTTTTTATCCAAAAAAGATACAAGATACATTAAATAGGTAATCAAAATTGTAATTATGTAGTTGATAATCACATATTAAAATTTTTTACTTCCCATCTCATATTATAAAAATAAAACAATTATTTTGATATTTGTTGTGAATTTTTCTAAATTTTTATGCTTGAATTTCATTATATCATTGTCACAAAAAGATGAAAATAATCAAATATGAAATAAACTTGTGCAATTGTGACTGAAATACTATAAAATATTACTTATTACTATTATCAAATTTAAAAATATTTTATATAATATTTATAGATTATGTTTTGAATAAAATTGTAATCGGATAATATTTGTTTCACTCCTATAAAATATTTTAATACCTATGTGTATATAACTATATACACATATAATATATATATATATTTTTTTATTTATATGATTCTATAATATAATATATTTTATTTTTATATTGTTATTAATAATAATTTAAAAAAATATTTAACATACCTAATATACTTAATTTTTTTTTATAAAACTAATAAGTAGGTAATTGTTTTTTGAGAGTACCTTGTATCAAGATACCCATAATGAATGTATCGTGTATTAAAATACTTTTTTTATAGTATCTTGCCCAACCCTGTATTTATGTATATGTGTTTTACTATAATTCTGGATCATCTGGAGCAATTTCGACCAAATTTGGTACACATGTGACTTACCTACTAGGTACCTATTTGGAAAAAATACAGAGAGTTAATATCTAGTGGTGGGATGGGAAGGATTGACATGTAAAAATAATCAAAAATGACAATATACATGAACAGTTTTACAGGCAACAATGATCAATGGGTAAATATAATAATTAATTAAACAGTGAAATTGTTAAAAATTAGCTATAACTATATATTGTATTATATGAGTTTCGAGTAGGTACCTACTATATATCAACCGGTTAGAATAAAAGTGGTCTAAGTCAGCATTTAGCCAATCTGAGATAAATGAACCTTTGCATTGGTTATTCGTATAAATCAATATGTGTACCTACAATGCACAATAAACTGTATTGGACCAAAATATCAGCCAAAATACACATACCCAAAATTTTTATTACCCCCCCCCCCCATTTGTGGTATATTTCTAATTTGTATTGCAAGTTGAATATTGTCATGACTTACATAATTTCAATTGGAAAAATGTTATGATTTACCGCAAATATGTTAAAATGTTTAATTACACAAGCCAACATTTCTAGAGATTCACGATTTCTCTGCATTTCATCTCAAACATAGAACCTTGGTCTTTAATAATGTTATTCACCCCCTAGATTATAAAATTACATATTACGCTTATAGTATGTTTCTGATACAGTTAGTATAGGGTACAGTAAAGCTTTTTGTAAATCCATCGAACAGGCGTATAATGATGGAACACTTTTTGCCTTTTCAACATCATTTTGCTACGTCTGTTTTTCACTTATGGAACTCACGATCTCGTTTTATTTCTTGTTTGGTATCTTCATGTCATTGCTTCTAAACGAATGTTGAATGTGTCACATCGTTTACATGTGTCTTTTCTTTGTGCATGAAAATGCAAATTAAAGTGCTTGTTAAAAATCATCCGATAATAACTGAAAATGTACTTATTAAATTTTCTTTTGGAACCTATATAAAATTGTATTTTAATCGATGGTGTTGTTAGATTTTGGCGCAAAATATTAGTTTCGAAGTTATAATGAATTACCTAAGATATAAATAACTTTTTTTTAAATAAGTTTGTAATTTTATACTATATGCATCGTAGCGGGTGATAGTACAAGTACTCAACACGATTTAAAAAAAAAAAATTGTTTTTTCTTTTTTGAAAATTGGTTTTTCTTCTTTTTGTTTTGAAAAATCACTTCGGATAGATAACAGGACAAAGTAAAAGCGTTTTTGGTGTAATTATTTTTGGATGTACCTAGAGACTGAAAAAATGGTAACAAAACAAATTCTAACAATCTAACTACTATCCCAGACTTGAAAACCATACGATATTCTGATCTTACGGTAAACAAAACATTATTATATTAGTAATTTCACCTATAAAATAGTAATTCTAACTATATTTTATTGAATATAATATAATATAATATATATAATATAGTATTTATTTTTTTCCATGTGCAAATACGTGTTAAATTACAAACTTAAAATCGCTAAAACTTCGAAAATAAGTGCCAAAATTGAACACCATCATTTAAAAAACAATTTTACATAGTTACAAAAAAAAAATTGAATAAATCGTGGTAGCTAAACTGAAATTATGCCGAAAACTGTTAGTTATATTTTAATATGAAATTTAAAGAAATTACTTTTCGTTAAATATTTTGTTGCAATAATAATTATTTATGATAACAACAGAAGAGTAATATTACGTGTATTTATCTTTTCGTGTATATTCGTGAATTACATGCATTTTTACACATACGTAATTCACGCGACTTTGCACTACAGTATGATAGTTTTAATATCACGTGTAAACGTGTCACCTAGTATACGTTTTATAAGAATATAATATATTCACTTACCAGTACTATTTCTGTTATCCGTATCTCCATTATTAGACAGCTCAAACTGGGATGACGATGCTGAGAATCCTCTAAAGAGTCTCTTTCATCGTCACAATAATAACGCGAGAATACAACGTGTTCTGATGTTTATTGATAACTGCACGTTTGTCGTTCATATCTATAAATCATAATAAAAATGGCGTAAGTCAATAATGGGGCCTTCGATAATGCAACGCTGTGATACGTATTGTCATCTAAATAATAAAACATGTTCTAAAATAAATGGTATTTTCAAGCGATAGCGTTCTGAAATTTAGCGCATTGAATACGTTTATCCATCGAAACAGCGTTTATATGTTTAAAATCATTGATAAATACGTTTATATTTACAACTTTACTGATAACTGACACACGTAAATAAAGGTGTTCTGAAATAAAGCGATTTTTGCCAATCTGTCATAGAAAACTATGCCAACCGATTTCCATCAGGAATTGCAGCGTTGGATTACCGAAGGCGCAATAATACACCACTTTCATTCGAAGTGCAACCATGACAAAATAAATCTATTTTGTTATGAGTGCAACTAAGTTTCCGTTCAGCAGAGAAATTATAACTAACGATATCTAGCTGAAAAAATTGTAATTAATTTAATTCATTTTCAAATTAATTGTTCTAGTAACTAAATAATTACGCGAATTTTCGCGGTTTTTTCAAAAATATAACAAATCCCTTTTATTCTAACTGGCTCATATAATACATATATTATATATACTATATAGTTATAATATTGCAAATTATATGCGTACAGGTGAACTCGAAACATGATGCAAACAATGCGTTGAAACATTTATTTGTCATAATAATTAAAAATTATTTTCCTAGTTTAGAAAAAAGTATTTCTTTAGTAAATTAAAATCACAAAAAAAGTATTTCGAATAAGTATTTGAATACTTTTTACGAAATATATTTAAAATAGTATTCGAATACACAAAAAGTATTCAAAATTAGGAGATTAGGATGAAAAGTGTACCTACACGCTTGATAAGGGAAGAGAAAAACAATCCAGAAATTTAGAATATAATGTAGGTATAGTGTATAAAATATGGGGGTAAGAGTGTTAACAAAGGGAAAGAAAGTGGTAAATTGATGGAATGAATATTGTAAAGAATTATTATAAATAAGGAATATAGATCAAGTTGAGGGGGAATTTAGGTATAGTGGATTTAATAAGAGAAGAATAAGATAGGTATGTGAAGTGCGGTTAGAAAAATTAAAAATAAGAAAGTAGTAAGACCAGATGGAGTACCTGTAGAATTATTAGGTGTGAAAAATATTAGGCAGTTGGTATATAAAGGATTACAAAGTTCTTTAATAAGTCTGAGGAAAAATTCCAGAAGCATGGAGGAAGAGTCTGTATCTGTGGTAGGTACTAATATTTAAGGGTAAAGGTAGTGGCGCAGTAAGAAATATTTTCGTGGGGGGAGTGGAATTGAATACATACCTAGGTAAAATCAGAAGCGGAACTAAGAATTTTGATGTCCGGAAATTTTTTTTTTAATTATTACGCCCTATCGTAGAAATTTCACAACATTTCCAACCAGCAGCGGAGTTAAAATCGTTTTTAAAATTTTCTCGTATGTCAAAAGCTTCCCACGTACAATTTCTTCTTATACCACTTATATTTTGTATGTCCAATTAATTTGGTGATATGTCTACATCAGGATCTATATTACCTGTACATAACATATTATGGAGACAACAGGCTGCTAATACGATTTTTTCAGCCAATTTTGGTTGGACCTCTAATGATTTTCGAAAACATCTCTAATGTGCTGCCAGTATTCCAAGCGCATTTTCCACCACTCTTCTATCTCTAGATATCCTGTAATTGAAAATTTTGTTTGGTTCATTTTCTCCTAAATGGCACCTACTATAGGGACGAAGTAAATATCGTTTGAGAGGAAATGCTTCATCACCGAGAATGACGTATGGCTGTGGCACTCCATTCGTAACTAAAGGAACGTCTTCGGGCACATTCAATGTTTTATTTTTCAACATTTTTCCAATAATTGATTTTGAAAAAAATTCCACCATCGCTATTCCTTCCATAAGAACCTACATAAATTGCTGTAAATTTATAGTCAGCGTCAACAAGTGCTTCTAGTACTATCGAATGACAACCTTTATAATTATAAAAAGTAGACCCGGCATTAATTGGGCATTGAATATTAATATGTTTCCCGTCGATCGCTCCGATGAATTGGGAAAATTCCATAACGTATTGTACCTTTCTGCGACACCTTTCCAAAAAATTTCTGTGGGTTGAGCATGACAATGGGTCCTAATCTTGTCCATATAACATCACAAACTTCAATAACTATTTCTCTGACGGTGTTAAATCCCATCCTATGGTTAAATGCAATGCTTCGAAAGGAATTTCCAGTGGCCAAAAATCTAATATAAATAAATATATAAATTGTTTAAAATACGACTTAAAACATAAGTTAAGTTTGAATGATTGATATATCATATTTTATTATATTTTCACTTACATATTCAATAATATTAAGCAGTAAAAACTTTAATGCCTATATTTATATAATTCTGTTATTCTTAGCGGAAAAGGCAAAAGATTTGTGGGATAAATTGAGGTGTTTTTGTAACGCAATGAATAGACGTCACGATAAGAAAAGTGGACAGCCTGCAAAAAAAACGATTCCATGGAAATATGAACATCAAATGTCTTTTCTTTTACCATACTTGGAAGAAAATGAAATGTATGTACAAAAAAAAAAATCATATTTTTCTTAAAGTTTTTTGGTATAATTTTAATTAACTAATAATTACTTATTTAGGACTACAAGTAATTTGAATAGTTCGAACGTAAATGAAGAACATTGTGTAAATGGAAACATGGATTCAAATGATAA
The DNA here is from genome assembly GCA_025469235.1 of Pemphigus obesinymphae. Classification (NCBI taxonomy): domain Eukaryota; kingdom Metazoa; phylum Arthropoda; class Insecta; order Hemiptera; family Aphididae; genus Pemphigus; species Pemphigus obesinymphae. The sequence goes on from JAIPRL010000723.1 coordinate 34,181, forward strand.
AATTCAGGGCATTATTCAAAATAAAAATGATAAAACAGAAGAAATATTAGTAGAAGAGGGAAATGTAGATGGAATAGGGAATCAGGTCCAGAATACACAATCATTTAAAAATGATGATACACGTGGACTTAGCCAAATAAAACATCTCGAAAAATATGGAGGACTTAAAAAAAACAAAAGAGTTAACAGCCATAACAATCCGTCAATTCAGATGTTCAGGATAATGAAAGAAAAAGCAGCAGCTTCAAGAAAAATGAAACGAGAAGAGAAGATCATAAAACCGAACATTCTTACTGTATTCGAAAACACTGACGAAACTGATATATTTTTTCTAACTATGTCTAAAATGACGAAACAATTGCCACCAGTGGAACAGTCTAAAATTAAATTATTATTGAGTAACTATGTCTTACAAGCAGAAATTAGAAACATAAATGCCTCAATGGGTTCTCTACCTATTCCTTCCCCTAATTCATTTGAAGCAGCTACATCATCATCTCAGTATTCTTTAATATCATCTGAAGAATCTCAACTTGACTACAAGCCCACAACTGGGGAAACGTTGAACAAGAGCCATGAACCAGATGATTTTCCTTAATAATTATTAATATCAAAATATATTTTTATTATTTTAATACCTATATAATTAACATTTTTTCGATAATATTAAATAAACTGCTTTAAAAAGAAATGGATATATTTTTGTGTTATTTTGTTATAAATTTAATTGCGTACCTTAGACAAACTCCTAATCGTTCTCGTAAAGGGATTGCTTTTCTAAACTGTATATTTTGCTTATGTATATTGTCTTTAATCAGTTCATTAAGGTATTCAAATTCTTCTTTGTACATTCTAAAATACATGTGAAATCTATGACTGTCTTCACTTAACTCTTGCACTAATCGATTGAATTCACCAAGTTCTTCTCGTTTTGTGTTAGTTTTGTGAACCCATTTTGATTGTTTTTTCCTTAGTTCACTTGTAATTATAAAAGCAGCAGCATTTTATAAATCGTTTTCCCAATCGGAAGAACTAGTTGAACTATCACACTCCATATTGAAAAGTCATACACCGAGTGATGTGACGTGATAGCGTGATATTAGTGTGGCTATTTTCATACATACTTACGTAACGTGACGTGACGTGAGTTAACGAAATAAGAAGTGAGCTCCCGTGGCGTGATAATAGTGTGTCTCCACCTTGTTATCCACAATATGTACTATCGCGAGGAACAGTGAATATACTTCTGTCATTTATGCCATAAGTACATTGTGTCGAAGAACAACAATATTGACATTTCTTACTAAGGTAGTTATGTGCCTAGAATGGATTCCGTAAATTATAAGTTTAAACTAAAATTGATTTTTTGTGTATTAGGGAAATAATGAATGTAGCAGATAATGAAATGTCAGTCTATATAGTGATAATAATGGAACTGCTTGAAGATAATTGGTGAGTATTTATTTATATACCTATATAACATAATATATAATTATTTTTAAACGTGTAAGGCTCTTGTACGATGATTTGACATAGGTACCAAAATAGAAGCATTATATAAAACATATTATTATTACCAGTTAAATAATGCTATCATTTTGATAAATTACCATGAATATATTACCTACCTAATTAATATTATACAAATTTTATTTTTTTCATCATTTAACTTCCTATTATATATAGTAGCTACTGTATTTTAAATAGATAAATTACCGTATATTAACTAGAATTGGTTGTATCTAGGTACCAGTAATTGGGTAGGCTTAATTATCTAGTAGTGTATATAATATTGGTATTATTGGCATATTATTGGTATATTACATGCAGGTATGTAGCCAGGATTTATTCTAAGAAAGGGCCAAATTTTTATTAGCCCCTTTTAGAAAAAAAAAAATTTAGTCAGTAGAGGATGGAAACAGTTCACTCGAGATACTTTGTAAATTGTAGGATACTGGTAGATATTATGTTAAATTTAGTAGCAATTTTTTCAAATAAAAAAGTGTAAAATATTTATGAAAAATATGTAATATACATATATTATAAAAGTAAAATAAATACTTAGGGAAAATTTTCAAATTTTTAAGCTCCTCCTACTATTCGAAAGTACGAGGAGATTACTTGTTCTATTGCCTTTAATTTTTCATTATACATTTATATAATGATTGGATCATAGGTGTGCATAAGAGTGTAGTGTTATTGCTGAACCTAAAACTTATTCTCGATTTGTATGTAATGAATACGTGCTAAATAAATACTTAAATTGATTTTAAATTTGTTTTTAAAATATTTATCGTGTGCTTTTATCAAAAAAATCACAATATCCAAGGTTTTCTCATATTTCTCCCATCGAAAACCTTCAAAAATCCTCCACTTTTTTTTAAAAATTAATTATAGATTTTGACGATACATTTTTAAGTAGGTACCTATATAAACTAAAATTTCTGATAATTTCTATATTTATGTTACTTTATGATGAAAAAAACGGGCTACTTGCTAGGAATGTATGTAGTATGTATAGTATGTAGGTACCTATTAAAGAACAAGTTAGAATTTTCATTGAATCTGACACGAAATTCTGTACAAACTAGTATGTCTGGAAAAATTAAAATAATAAGAAATAAACATTACTATAAAACCACTAGCTCACACCACTCAGAATCAAAAAAGTCACATATTGGTAATAAGTTATTACTATAATCTAATTAAACTTATTATTACTAATTATTAATAAGTTATATGATATATTAGTAATGTTTATTTTTGATGTAAGTAGGTGTAGGTTAAGTACATAATATACATATAACTTCTATATAGGTAATGTAAAAGGCTTAAGAGGACCCTTCACACCAGATTTTTAAGGAGTTTTATTTAGACAATTTTTATAAAATTTTAAGAAAAATGAAAATTGAACAATTTTAAAATATTTAATTATATTATAAAAGTAATTTCAAAATAGTCATGTGTCAGTACCATTTTTTATTGTTGTATCATGATATATGTTAAAAATCACGTTCACGCACTAAAACTACAACTTTTGTCTACAAAATATGAAAGATGAGAATATTTAATGTGTTAGAGAGTTTTTTCAATATATTTTTATGTAAGCCTAAAATCCGTGATTGAAAACCATAAAATTTTTTAATTTAAAAAAAAAAACAAAAAAAAATTACTCACTTAAAAAACACCACGCTACAGCATAGATAGTATTTTCATTTTTCATATTTTATATAATAAATACTCTGCGATAAGAGAGAAGTTGTAGTTATAGAGCGTGAACATATTTTAATACTGCTTAAAAATGGGTGTGTAGCATTCTCTTAAAAAACTGAGGGGGCCAACTCGTAACTACTGATTTTTCTAAGGGTGCCCGTCCCTCTCAGATCCTTCCTGTGGCTGCGCGCATGATTACATATCAACTAAATTTATATATTTTAAAAAAACATTGATTTTCTTTCTTTTTTTTCTTAAACAACCTTTTTTTAAAACTTTAGCCTATTTTTAAATATCATATATATGTTAAAAATGTTTAAAGTACTCAGCCATTATAAAAACCACAATTAAATGTAATACATGATTATCAAAATATATATTAACAAAATAAGCTTTATTAGTCATGTAGTTCTGTGTTAAAAATGATGAATTTAATCTTTTAAAACTGTCATTAGATTACATCATTCTGTCCTTATATTTAATACTAATAATTTAGTAATATTAAGTCAAATATGTATGATTACAATTTATATATATATTTATTTTTATAGTATTTTAGTATAGTCTAGTGATTGGATTGAAACGATAGGCTATAGAGACATAAATCAAATTAGATAATCGTAATGAAATAAATACTCGGTCATATTTGTATATATAGGTATTATAAAATATTATTGAATCTCGTTTGCTCATTACTGAATAGCAAAATGCAGATTTTTACAACTCTATTTAAAATAGTAAGCATAATACTTGTGATTTTGTTGCCATAACTTGCTATGTACTGTATTAATTTTTTTTTTTTTTTTAGTTGTACAATAATGTGAATTATGTATATTTTTACGGAATTCCATATATTGGTATATCAAATAGTAATAGTGAATTAAAAAGCTCATACACCATCACATATCGGTATGTATTATTTAATATATACAGTTTTGTACTTATAGGTATATATTATGGTACCTACCTAAAGTACAAAATAATATATATAAATATACAAAATAACTATCATATTAATTATTTTTTATAATTATACCTAAAATTGATTTGATTTAGATAATAAGTGGGGGAGTAGCCAAATTGATTCCCGTTTTGAAATGTTTTGGTTGATTATTTAAAAAAATCCATGGAAATGACTGGAATGAAAAAAAATGACTGGAATTAATATGTCTACATCTATTCAAAATATTTGTAATAAAGAACCCCACGATTAGAAATAATGGCAAGAACATCTACACCAATCTTACCAATGACATCAAATTCAACTTTTGAAACTCAAACTCAAGGTAAATGTAAACATGTAAATATATTTGAATCAGATTCAGATCCAGATGATTCATTTTATAATACAAATTCATCTACAACTATGCCTAGTTTAAGTTTAAATAATATATTATATTTTTTATATAATAATATATTATATCCATTGTATGCTTCCCACTTCCATTAGAAATTAACAATGATATTCTATTACCAATTTTTTTGTGTTATTAACAAAAGTCTGATTCTGATGGTACTATAATACTTACTCCTGAAAATTGTACTTCTAAAAATTCTGATACATTTGTCATGGAAAAAATTAAAAATAAACAACAGAGAAATATACAATATTACCATGATAAAATTACAAATGCTGAAATTTATTTAGATAACTTTAAATTGGGAAAACTGTTTTTTGGTTGCAATTTTCCATTTTTTGTAGTCGAATTTGTACATTTTAAAGAATTTTTCCAATCATTAAGACCCGCATATAAACTATCATCTAGAATGATTATCATCTCGCATTTTAAATGAAGTACATAATAGTTTTTGTGAAGCTATAAAGTTTCATTCAAATTCAGCTCTACTAATAGATGGTAGGAAAAATGAGGCAGCTAATACCAAAAATGTTGCTTGTTTACTGCACAGTGCTAATGGTGAAGCACTTTTCTTAAGAGTCTTTTGATTTAACTGGTACTAAAGAAATAGCAATAGAACTTTCTAATATAGTAGACAAATGTATATCTTTAGTTTTAGAAAAACACAACATACATATTTAAGCAGTAATTAGTGATAATGCAGCAAATGATCAAAATGGACAAACTTACCTACAATTTGGCATCTGACCTGCAATAGTCATACTGCCAATTTGCTTGCAAAGGACCTTGTATCAAAACCATTAACAGAGAAAGTGAAAGTTTTATTAAAAGCATTTCATGGACCAGATGCTGAAAAAGAGTTGTTAAATCAAGGAGGTCGACGTATTCAAATGCCTTGTAACACTGGGACTGGGTGGTGTACATATAGATATTCATTTAAAAATGTACTAGATAATATTCCAGCAATGAAGAAAGTATTAGCTACAAGTAATATAAATTTTAACGAAAGTTCATAAGTATTTATTTGATAAAAATATATCAGACTCAATTGAGTTATTTAACTCTATATGTAAACTTATTAATATCAGTCAAAAATCCACCTCATCAATCGCCGATGCAGGTGAAGCGTGGTTGGATTTACCAAATAAAATTTCATTTGACTGTGCAGAAATTGATTTAATTATAAAAAAATGACAAAATTATGCATTAAATAAATATTTATTAACAGCAAATTTTCTTTATCCAAAATATCAAGGGCAAAAAATAACATATAAACATAAAGATATTATTGAAGATTTTAATTTTAATTCTGTTGAAATTAGTACTGAAAGCTTAAACAGTTTTATTAAGTATAAAGAAAAAACTGAGCTGTTTAAAATATTATTTGAAAAATAAACATCGACCATTGCATTTTGGTCTTTTATTAAAGCATCCAGAATTACAAGGTTTTGCAAATAAATTACTAAATCTACCAGTATTAACTGCCCAGTTAGAAAGTGTGTTTTCTAACTGGTCATATAATCACAACTCTCTTGGAACCGTTTAAATCCAGAACGTTCCAGGAAACTATTGAGTACCTACTACTCACATAAATTGAATGAAAAAATTCATAGTTCATCAAATGAGTATTAATTATTATTTATTATTAATATGTATATATTAGTTTATACAGTTGTACATGGGTAAATTATATGTTTATTTATAATTTATATACCTACATTCCACGTTTTTTTATTTTTTCAAAGGTATCAAAGGAAATAAAAAAATAATTTTTAATTTTTATATTATTATATTTAATAATATTTTATTCCATATTATTAACTTAGTAACATTAAAATTTTACTTTACAGTATACTCTGTATCTGCAGCAATATTTTATTATTTTCTATTTAGATAGGTACTCGAAATAATGAGATAAGAAAATTGCAAACAAATAGATTTTATTATAATTTATATATACTTTATAACTAATATATTTTTTGTTTTTACTAAATATAATAATTAAAAATCTGAAACATGAAGTATTTAAAATTTTTACATTTTTAAGAATAAATTTCATAAACAAAAATATATTATATGTTTTATATATTATATACATTTTATACATATATATTATCGACCCGGGTTAGATACATGTTTACTCATTTACCTTAATATTATCATTGATTATTATTAATGGTATAATCGATGCTCATTATTTAATGATATTACACATAAAATTATAGTATTCGGTATATTCAAATGGAAGGAAGATGAAAAACTTTAACAATAAATAAATATCAGTACATACATTTTATTAAAATTTGAGACACTTAATTTTGGGTAATATGGTCATGTATGTGCGTTTTATCTGTGTGGTAATCAATCCGGTCACTACCTAAATAAAAATGGATTAAAAACGGGAATCAATTCGGATACTGCAATTTAGACCCAGGAACCAATTCGGTTTCAGCCATTAATGGAATCTACTGTTTTTGTTTTTAGCTTACCTACATAATACAAATCAAGAATTCAGCCTGCTCTAAATTGATCCATATTTATTAAATTTTACTTAAAAATCATCATAAAAGCTATTTCGAAATTCTCAAAAACCGAATTACATTAAATATTTTTTTTGTTTTGAAACTTGTCATGAAGTCTTATAGAATATCAACTGTCTAAAAATATTAGTTTGCTGTAGAGATACTAAGATATCAGTTTTAAAAGAATATTTAAAGATAGTTATAAATGATATAATAAAAGATAAACCAAAGATAAAACAATGTAATACCATTGTTTATAGGAATTAATTTTGTGTGTGAACGTATATAACTAATTGTATATGCATCTATAATGGTAGACTTTGAAGTATAATTTAACTATATTAAAAAATAATGTAACTAAATACTATACTTATTTTATTAATTATGTTAGTTTTTTTAATATTAATTGTTGTAGAGCCCATTGGTGATTTGTTATTATAATTTATGTTTATTTTACTATGATTTTGTGGTACAAAGAATTTTGAAGACTACATGTTATCTTATTTTGTCATATATTATTTTTCGTTTTCATTTGTATTAAAAAAACTTAAACAACGACCCTACTGAATATTTTATAAACAATTTGGTGTGTGTTTTAAGTAGTAATCGGGTACATATATATTGTGTGTATTATATTAAAGTTAGCAATATTAAAAACATTTTTATTAATACCAAAAGTTTAACTGAATCATAGAATATATTTTTTGATCAATTATTATTTGATCTTTGAAGTGTATATTTAATAAAACTTGTATGTAAAATGTTTGAATAGTAGGTACATTTGTCATAATATTATGTATATTAACTTGTGTATATACTATTATATATATACTGGTGCTCAAAATAGAATTATTTTGTCATATACTATTTTTTTTTTTATTTAGTTGACTTATACGCCTAAATTATAGAAAACATAAAACAATTTATTTTAACTCAAATAACAACATTAGTGAATATTTTACAATTAATATTTTTATCTGTGAAATTTTAATTCTTGATAGGTAGTATATATTTCAATAATAGATAGGTATAAGTGAATTTCAACCACTTTTCAAAACATTTATAAAGACCATATTGTATTAAAACCTATAAAAATACATAGTGCTTGAAGTATCGTTATTCGTTACAATTACAGATGTTTTTTAAAATGTTAATCGAAAAGTATTGTCACATATTTTGTTTTAAATTAACACAGTCATGTATATTGTTACAAATAAAATTTATCATTAACTTTTATATAATATACTGTCCGAGTATTTTTATTATTATTGCAATAAAATTGAATAAATTGTAAAACAAATTACCGTTTTCTTATTGTTAAGCAATATAAGATATTACAACCAATGAGTTTTAAATAAATAAATAAAAATTTTATAATACAATAAAGTACAATTGAAATTATATTTAATAAATTAGTAAAATAAAGTATAAGTAATAAAGTACAAAAGTGAAATATAATATTGAAGTAAAAACGTACCCATCCAGATAAATACTTTTTAAATTATAAGTCGATCTGTTACCTATTTGAACTTCTCGTATAGCATTCCATAATAATAAAAATATCCTCAATATATTATGTGGTTTTTTGTATAGTATTCTATATTAATCTGAGTTTTAGATGAATAAGTAGGTAATAATGAATTTCAACAGTTTCACAAAATATTGATATAGACATAATATAGTATTAAAAGTTATATAAATGAATCACACGATTTGTGCGTATTAATATAGCGTTAATAATAATAAAAATATTGTGAATATAATATTAAGTATCAGGTATGTAAATATATATTCTGTTTAGGTATGAATTTCAAATTGGTACCCCCACATTTTGAAGTGAATTTTTACTGTTTCACAAAACATTTATATCGATATATAAGTAATATTAAAAGTTATAAAAATGAATCACACAGCGCATATTACATGGATACTTAACATTCTTATGATACAAATAAAATGCATCATAAAAAAAAAATGTAATGTGTATAAAAATATAATATAGGTATTAATAATTATCGTAGTATAATAAAGTCATATAGGACAAACAATATTTATATTATGTATAGGTATTATAATTGAATCTTGTATAGTTAGTCACATAGTGAGGAACTGTCATATGGTATTTTAATTTAGTCAAATAATATAATATAATAAAATATTATAAGTACCTATATAAAATAAAAATGAATTTTATGATATCATTACTGAATATTTAATAAACATCTTTGTAGAATTTATATTGTAGATAGGTAGGTACTATATATTTAAATGTAGGTACCTATAAGTGAATTTCAATCGATTTTGAAAACATTTATAAAGCCCATATAATATTAAATGCTAATATACATAACATATAAAACAATGCTGGAAGTATCGTTATTTGTTAATACAGTCAGCTCTATATACTGTACGAATATTTTAAATATTGCAATAGAATTGAATAAACTGAAATATAGATATATGAAACATGATACGACCAATGAGTTAGAAAAAAAATAATAATAATAAAATGTGTACCTACAATATTATTTAGAATAGGTAGGTACTATAATATATATTGAAATGAAATTTAATTAATTAGCAATCCGGAAAAAGTACAAAAGTAAAAGGTTACCTATAAAAATAAAAATATTGTCAATATATTAGGTACCTATGTAATTTAATTTTTGTATAGTATTTATTTCAACAGTTTCACAAAACAATTATTTATTAAAAGTTATAAAAATGAATCACATGGTAGCGCATATTACATCGACACTATTCATGTGTATCGTTGCATTATTATTAAGTATTTATCATTATATTTATTATATTTTTTCTGTTCGTTTGAACTATACGTACCTACCTTTAATATTGTACCGAGTAAGTATCTATTATAATACCCTGTGGCAAGTTCGTATTTTTTTTCAGAAATTTGTAGATTTCCATCTGTGGACAATAGTTTTATAAAACACCGAGAACGGCAAGTCCGATCGACTGATTCACATATTAGTTAGGTACCTTTATTATATTTTTTTATATCTTATATAGTAATGAATTTCAAATCGTCGGATTTTCGTAGTATTTTTCACAATTGTAATTATATTTATATTAATACATTCAGGTGAACTTTTATCGGGAGGACTTTCAAACATCTCCACATATTTATATTATATGTAGAGTAGGTACCTACCTACTATATTATATTATTATGGTATTTTTCTAAATTTTTACTAAATGTCATTTAGGTACCTACGTATGTTGTATTAAACCCGTTACACTCGAGTTCTTATAAAAATTTGAGAATAATAAGTTCGATACATTTTTTAATTAATTTTTTAATTCTACAGCGCAGCGCCCAGTATAAGTGCAAGCACGCGCAGCTCACTAACCATCATGTGGAACTTGGCACGTAGGAAGGGCAGCAGAACGCCGGGCAATGCTCGAAGCAGAGTTGTGCAAAATTAGTAAAATGCGTCAGGAAAAGATACAACTACCAGATGGACTGAGAACAATCGACACCGCGGAGTCCCGCTCTACGGATTCGGGTACAGACTCTACACCAGATAAGAAATACACACTCGCAAAGAGGAGGAGAGGCGAAAACGATGAGAATATGGCAATGGAGACACGCGTGAATTTCACATAAACATATCCACAAATCCTCCCGAGCAATCTATATCATATCGTACCTATATAAAATGCTAACATTTTTACTCGTTTTTTTTTTCCATGAGTACTTAATAGAAATTATAGAAATTTAATTCCCCGGCCCGTTTTCGCCGCCGCTCGACGCGTGTTTCTGTACCGTTACCGTTTTCAAACTCTTTTCCGGTCGTTTTCAAATTTTTACGCTTTTCGTTTCTCTTCGTTTTCGCCTTTTCCCCGAGCTTTCGATAATTTTTTTTTTTCGTTTGTTTGAATTAAATTTTGTACCCACCTATCTATTTTGTTTTATTAAATTATGCGTTATATGATACACCCGGTGACGGGTCCGTATTAGGAATTTAAGTCTGTCCCGCTGATTCATAGAATACGTAGGTTCCTATACTATATAGTTTTTATATCTCGTATAGTAATAAATTTAAAATCGTAAGACTTCCGTAGTATTTTTCACCATTTGAATTAAATTTATATTCATAGATTCGGGCAAACTTTTATTATATAGGTATAGGTACGATGTTTAATCGGACTTTCGAACATATCGACCTGACGACAATTTTTATATAAATATTCGAGAACGAAGAGTTCCAGCGACTTCTTATATGTGCTGAGTAGATATCTGCTATATTATATTATACCAATATTATATTTAACAGTAAATATTTCTTAAAATTTTGATCAAATTTATATTGAGGTTGAGTAAAACCTGTTACACTCAGGCGAGAACCGAACGTTGCAAGGTTCGAGTTCTTATATAAATCCGAGAATAGTAAGCTCGGTCAATTTTCGGATTATTTTTTTTGTCAACCTATTCATTGGAAACACTTTAGGAGTGAACTGTCTTCTAGAAAGCGAACGCCAATGTCCACCGTAGGCGGAATATTTTTTAAATTAATTAATTAACAATGTCACTTTCGATAAAATACATAAACCGAGGTATAAGTATTGCACTCGAAAGTAATTCTACTAACGAGGTGTTGTACTCATGAATAAAAGATAAATTTACAAGGTGTCAAAGTCCATTGGAGTTTCAAATATAGGGTTCCGCAATTAAAATGTGTTGAACTTACAATTAATAGTTTCACATAAAAGGAGTTATACTTATAAGGAGTTGTACCCGGCAGGTGTTTCACTTAAACTAGTTAAAAATAAAACATTAATATATATATAATAATTTTATAAATTACTAAATCATACTTGAACAAATAATTAATAATTATATATTTCTCTTTATCATTTAATATCACGGCGTATCCAACTTAAATATTTAATATTTAAATAGTCGATTTGGCCGACCGAGTTATTAATTTTGACTTTTGAGAGGGGCAGCGAGGTATTCTCCTTACTCCCCATTAATTTGTTCCTGTGCATTGCACTTCCATTAAATTAAAACTAGAACTACTTTATACGAGTGTAAACCAGTTCATTATTTCACATTATAACGAAATAACACGTTTGCGTTTATTATGAACTGCCATAAAAACCTTAATAATAAATATAAGTATTAAGTGAATAAAAATGTTTTAAAACTCATGATATTCATTATTGTAATTATATATTTTCATATCCATCAAAAATTATAACATCATCAAAATTATACCTAAAATTTGTATTACGTATTACGTATATATATATATTACGTAGGTACTTAATATGCATGATGTCTATGTTTGCATAGAACTGCAACCTATTCAACATGCGATAATATGAAATGTTATGCTGTTATGATGCGCTCGTTCTAAATACATAGAAGACCTTCTTTTTATATCAAAAATTTTATTTTATTTTGATAATTTCTCAAATCTTGTTCCCGACAAGCAGTTGCTGTATAATATATTTTATACATATTGAAGAAATATGTGTTAGTTGAAAAAACTTTTGCGTATTATTTATCCAAATTACCAACTTTATCTGCTGTGGCAATAAAATTATTTTATTATATTGGTAAATAATTACATTTTATAAGCACTTAATAAGTAGTAGGTACCTATTAAACTATTATATAAATTGTTAAGTTACGTTAATAAAGGAAAAAGCAAGTTACAGTTATTAACAATTAATGTTTAAAAGTTTGGTACTTTTAATTCATTAAGTAAATTAATAGCTTTTTATTTGCATCATTGATTTATATCGCTATTATCGATTTCCATCGTTAATAACGTCATTTTATTATAGTGAATAATAGATATACAGCTCGTACTTTTTTTTATAGAAATCAAAACAAAATAATATATTATATAGGTATACCTGTTTATATTTTTAATATGTTCATAAATATTTAAATTAGATAGGTACCTACCTAATATATATTATAATATTATCGTCCCTAGCTGGCTCTACCATTGAATCTACTAGAATATCATATCCATATACAATTAACTAAAAAAATATGACGTTTTACCCAAATACAGCTGTAGGCATTTCTGAGTTTTGCCAAGTTTCGTCGTATTAATTATTATTAGTATAAATATTGGTTAGTGGCTTTAGGCAGTCCAGGGACTTGTTGTAGGGAAGGGAGGAGGTGTATGCGACTTTTTGTACTAAACAATTTTTTTCAATTAAAATAAATGTTTTCTACATAGGTAATATAATATTATCTATATTGATATTCTTAGGTCTTTCTCGGAGACAGAATAACCAGAGTTAGGTAGGTTTCTATCTGATTTAATAAAATTCATTAAAAAAAAAAAATTATATTATAAAATTTAATGTTATAGGACATCAGAATATAGAATTTAATTTTTAAATTATTTTTTATTGTTGTGTAGCAATATTTATTCAAATAATTTTTATAATAAACAAATAAAAATGCATTTAGAAATAATCATTTAGAATTAAAATATATATTATTATGCTTTTTGTCGAGTTTTTTTTACCCGTATTTCTGATTATATAGCAAAATATCAAATGTACAAAAATTCGTTTTTCTTTAAGTTATTTCAATTACTAGCTTTTTTTTATTAATTAATATTTTGCGAAATGCTTACGAGATTATTGTTTGATTTTGTATGAAAATATTGTTTATATATAATTTTGAACTTTAAAATCTTTTTAAGAGGTTATTTTGTTTATATTTTGTGGATATGTTTATTCTGCTAAAAATTTTTTTCAATTAAAATAAAAGTTTTTTACATATTATGCATATTGATAATCTTAGGTCTGGGGGGGCATGTAAGACCCCTTTCCCGGAACCACCACTAATGTTGGCTAATAACCAGAGTTAGGTAGGTTTCTATTTGATTTAATAAAATTAATTAAAGCAAAAAATCGATATTTAAAACTTAATGTTATAGAACATCATAATATAGAATTTAATTTTTAAATTAGATAGGTACCTAATAAAATTTTGGTAGAAAATATTTAAGAAGATAATTTTTTGTGTAGAAAAAAACCATGGGATACAATATGCTGCATGATTGAAATACCTACTCAAACATACACGCACGCACGCAACCGCTCCCAAATCTACACACACGCACCTACTATTATAACTATTATTATGAACTTTACAAAAATTATAAAAATATTTATATTTATTTTAATTTCCAGTGAAAAAGATACATTGTGCAAAATGGTTGATAATATGGCTGAAGATGTTTCCATTGTTCATCAAATACCATTTACAAGTAGTCGAATAATATTTATAATAGCATTTCAACTATATATTATGTGATGCAACAGAACCTTTTTCGTTTTTAAAATTTGATGGAGAAATCAAATGCTATAATAAGACTGAAGACTCGTAAACAACAACTTTGTTTTGTTGCCACATTGGGAAAAGTATGTACTTTTGTAAAATAATAAATAAATAAATTTAAGAGGACACCATACCATCCATTTTTAATGGGTTTTGTACAGAAAATTTTCAAAACATTAAAAAAATTAAATTTTAACAATTAAAAACATCAATAGAAGATCAATAGATACTTCGCTCTGCTCAGAATCTTCATTGAAATTTTAAAAGTAATCAATAAATAGTCCCATATCATCTGTACGAATTTTTATTGTTGTATTTTCTGATTATAAAGCAAAATATCAAATATACAAAATTTTTTTTTTTTTCTAGTTTTTTCAATCACTAGCTTTTTTTATTATTTAATATTTTGCAAAATTCTTATAAGATTATTGTATGAAAATATTGTTTACATAGAATTTTGAACTCTAAAATCTCTTTAAAAGGTTATTTTATTTATATTTTGTGGTTATGTTATACTGCTAAAAATATTTTTCAATTAAAATAAAAGTTTTCTACATATTATCTGTATTGATAATCTTAGGTCTGGAGGGGGGACATGGCGTATAAGGCCCCTTTCCCGTAGCCACCACTGATGTTTACTAATAACCAGTTAAGTAGGTTTCTATTTGATTTTTTTATAAAAAAATATAATAAAATTTATTAAAAAAAAAAATTGATATTTAAAACTTAATTATGTTATAGAACGTCAGAATATAGAATTTATTATTTAAATTGAGTAGGTACCTAATGAAATTTTGCTAGAAAATATTTAAGAAGATAATTTTTTGTGTGTAAAAAAAACCATAGGGTACAAAATACCTATACCTACTGCATAATATGATTGAAGTAGGTACATCATACTCAAACATACACGTACGCACGCACACAACCGCTCCTAAACCCACACATGCGCATCCACAAACACATTACACACACAACACATGCACTCACGCGCATACACTTGTACAACCGCTTCACGTCGTCCACAAACACTTTCTTTAATTAAATCGATTTCCTCACCATGACGTAATCGGTGTAGTTCATCGGTTGCGTGATACATACAACGGCGTATTTGCGGGAGGTGAGGGGGTACCGGTTCTGACCCCCCCCAGAAACAAAAAAATTCATCAAAATGTATCATTTCAATTATTATTTATTTTAAATTATTAATTATTCATTTATTTATTAAATAATATTATGTATTTTCTTTTTATTAATTTTAACATATTGAATGGTGCAATGCCGAAATAATAAATTCTGTTTTTTTTATTTTAATTATAACGGCTAAGACCCCCCTCTCCTCACCTCTGATAAAAATTGAAAATACAAAAGAATCTGTATTATGATCTGATCATAAAGAGTAACATTGAGGCGGCATTGTGTATCTTACCTACAATATTATACAATTTGTCTGACGCTGGAAATGGGTATAGTTGACGGTGTGATCGTTTATGATAACAAAAATATCGTACAATTAAATAATTGTAAAACGATTTGCCTGTTATATGTTATCAGTGATAAATACGTGGTGATAAATAATTACATTGTTTGTCTCGTAATATGGACTACTCAATTTTTTGCTACCGTGATTACTGCCTTTGCGGATTACATTTCGATTTTTGTATATCTGAGTGAATATTTATTAAAACAGTATTTTAAAGACTTTTCCACTTAAAAAGTGGTAGGAAATGTTCAAAGAATGAAATGTTTAAAGACTTTCCTATTTCAGATCAAAATGTCCAGCTGTGTATTGTGTAATAGAACAGTAAACATTAGTTCGAAAAATGCGAACATTACATTTCACAGGTATTACCTTGTTGCAGCACCTAAATTTTCCTCACAACCTTTATTTGTAAAAAAAAAGCGTTTTACGAATACTTACCAAGTATTTTTAAAATAAAAAAAAACAGTAACATACTACGGCACATAACACATTAAGGTACCTACATTTAGATTTAGAGCATGTAATGTGTAGTCAGATCGAATGACACGAAACGAAAGAAACAAATTTATACCTTGTACAGTTGTAGACTGTAGAACGTAAGTAGGTATAATATATTTATGAAAAACAATATTCTTGAAAAATCATAAATTATATTAAATTTAGCCATGGTATGTCCGATAAGTATTAGTATTTAGGAGGTAAAACCACAGATGTATATCTGTGGATAAAACGAAATGAAAAATATAAATGATAATAATATAATATACAGTAGGTATTTAAATAACATTATATATCTATGATTATAATATACTTTACAAGGCTGTGTACAACACAGATTACATGAATCGTATAAGTGTATAACATATTATTAATTAAAATAACTATTATTTTCAAAATTCAAACATAACACAGCTACAACTTGCCTCACAGACAATTATAACCGCAGTGATACGGTAATATGGAAACTCGGAATAATATTATGTTTTTGGTTAGTTACTCTGTCAACTATACACATTTCTAGAACAAAAGTCCATTAGAAAATCTGTTCGTTTCTAATCTTAACAAACTTACATGGTTTCCTGTACCAAATTTCATCTAGTTGGTACTTTAAAGATAATTAAATTGGTAATTTTTGATTTTCACAAAAGCTTTTTATTGCGTAAGGAAAAATTACGAAAAAACGGCAAAAATACGATTTTGTCAAATCCAGATTTTTCATTTCTTCGGAATTCCGTAAGATCATGTTTATTTCTACATTTGATCTTTCATGTAATGTTAAACATAGGTAGGTACTAAGTATATAACTAATATTAAGAGTTATGAATACTAACACCAAAGTTACGCTCAGAATTATTGAATGCAATGATTGTTTTCGAATGCAATACATCCACCAAGAGTATCCTGCCCAGTAGCGAAGTGCATCCATCCCTACTGACACCCAACGGGCTAAGTGTACCTTTTTTTAATAATGGACTTGTTGATGATTAATCGAGTGTTGTTATTATACCTAATTCGATTTAGAATTGTATTAAATGTGTACAATCCTAAAAGAACATAATTATGTCTGTAAGAGAGTATGTGATGACATAGAAAGTATTTCTGAAAGTAAAATAAAGTGAAGTTTTGTGTGATAAAGTTATTGGTAGGTGACAGAAAAACGTCTGTATCATTATAAACATAAAAAAGATGAAAAAAACTCTTTCATTAAACGTTTTTTATACAAATAATATATTCTTGTTTATAATTTGAGTACTTGATGGATTTTCTAATGATAAAATGGAATGACTCAATTCTGCAAAAATATGTTTACTTTTATTTGGTAAATACGTATTTCAATAACTATGTTATCTTCAGTGCACAATAACGATTCTTTATTATGTATCATGAAGATGTAACATAGTTACCAAATAAAAGTAAATATATTTTTGTGGAATTGAATCTTCATTTTATCAATGTATTTTTGCTTATTCATAATTGAAACAAAAATTTAATTTAAAACGATTATTTATACGAATATTAATATTAAATTAACATTAAAGGTTGTCAATATTTTCAAAATTTGATTAAGAAAATAATATTAATGTAATTACGAGTATAACCATAATCTTCCTTTGCAGCTTATTAGGTATATTATACATTACAATTTATCAGTAATAATTATACCCTTCTATAGTTTTTCCATTTCCTATTTTTTTTTTTCTTAACAATGAGGTAGATATAAGCATAAAATTCCTACCTCATAAGTGTATAGAAGGGTGACCATATTTTGAAAATTAAAAAACAGGATAACAATAAAAACTAGTGAATATCGTAATAATTTTCTACTAACATTTTCATAAATCGGTTTGAAAACGTTAAAAAAAGGTCATCAACAATTTTCAAATATATTTTTTTAAGATTTTTTTTAAAGCTTACCTAACCGTTTAAAGTTTGTCGGGACAACACAGGACAACTCAAGGATTAAAAGTGCCGTCAAATATCTTTTTCGACGTAACAAATATATGTTACAAAATTTTTACAATCAATATTAATTAATAAAACATGAAAAACAAATAATATTTAGACTTTTGGAACTTTCAAAAAAAAAAAACTCAATAAAAAAACTTTAAAATTAGATTCGTCGCTTTGTAAAGAACATTATTTGTGCATCATTGAACTATTATTTAAAACTGTAATATTTAAGGTATAAATGGACCAATACAGAATTACACAATAAAGCTGTTCAGCAGATTCAAAACTGAAAGTATTACAGCAGAATTAATACAATAATATTAATATTTTAATTCTATAATATTGTAAAAGTTATTATAGTTAATTTGTTTATCTATTGATATTATTATGATAACAAATAATGCATTATAATATAGGTAGATAGTAGGTATAGGTACTCGTATTATTTCAGTTTCTTTTTCACTTCATTTAATTACTGTTTACTATTGTATCTTGAATTTTTAGATGTACAATTTACACCTAAAATCAAGATACTTAAAAAATAAATTTGTTTAATTTTTACTACTTATTTATTAATATTAGTTGGATATTCGTATAAATATAATATTAGGGGACATTCAAATATTACATAAGCGCCTAGGCGGAGGGGGGATCTGTCATGTGCTTTCGTATGTTGACAAGGGAGACGGGGTGGTTTGAACCATGCTGACATCAGCAGTAATAAAAAAAAAATCAAAATATGTACATAAATGTGTACTTATTTTTATCAAAATATGTAAAATAAAATTCAAAATATGCAACAAAATTTTTCATTTATTTTTAATTATTTTATATAAAATTCGGAAATTTTTTTTTAATAGAGGAGGTCGTCGTATGCTGACGTAATAAAATGTGGGTTGTTGGGCATTTGTTGACAAGGGAGAGGAGGAGGTCTAAAAAGGCCAAAAATGTGCTTACGTAATACTTGAACACCCCCTTATGTCTATAAAATAATATTTATATTTCAAATAGAAAAATATTTATAGGCATGTGTTTAATATTCATTTATATACCTATATCAAATTAAATGTTTTTAGATTAATTAAAATTATCCGATGAAAAATAATACGTATTTTAGGATAGACCTCAACGTCACATCGTGTAATAAAAATAATAATTTTGTCAAAAAATTACAAAAACGATTTCCAACAATAAATTCAATATTGTTATTGGTATTCGATCATGATTGGGGTTGTTTCGGGCGTGAAGGGTAGTCGTGGTTGACAAAACAATGTTCGACCGTCGAAATATAACAATTTATTAGAAGTATTATTATACTCGAATTCATATTGTTAACGCACTCTATTGGGTGAATAGCTGACGCGTACTAATTTTGTATGCTGGTGGGCGGCGGTATCATCCTTATTTTATGGCGGTGGCCAATTTATAATCAATGTTATTATATATCTATAGCTTTATCTCAGCTTTATTATTACTACAAACAAACCGGCACCTAATATTGTAAGTTATACGTAGTTTTGAATAATCTATTCTAATAATAATACAATATTCTTTTAATTAGAATCAGAAAGTATGAATCAAATGCCACATTTTCAAGAGAGGCAATAACTAATTTTTTCAAATCGAATTTATGTTTGTCTTAAATTGGTTCATTCTAGGTAGTTAAAAATTTAGTTTCAAGTCCAATAAAGATTAAAAAGTTCTTTATTTAGAAATTAAATATTCAATTTACTAAGTATTAAAAATATGCCTAACTTTAAAAAAATTAACATGATTGAATTATTAATAAAAAAATAAAATATAAATATGAATTTCTATATGATAAAGGAATTATTTATGGAAATTAAATATACTACAAACATATTTTGTTTGTTCTTAATATTCTTATTGTACGTACGCATATAGTAATAATAATACCTACGTATACGGTTTAAAATATATATGTAATAATTAAGTATAGGTATAAACATAAAAATATAAATTATTAAATATACCTATATAATATTGTATTATTATATTTTAAACCATGATAATATGATATGTATGTAAGTCGGGAAACGATAGAATTACGAGCCCTACCTACTACTAACGCTTTATAGACGTAGTGCAAATATATATTTTCTATGAAACACTTACTAAGCCGTAACACTTTTGGACCGCGCCTACTCCGTGCAATTGAGATAGGCGATATCTAACCTGTATATTTAAAACCGTGAAAGATACTACATATTATCATACAAACAAATAACGATAATAGCGTTGGACCAATCGTAATGGCCGTATCACGCCATAACCCGTTATCACACAAAGTGGCAATAATTATTAATTAACACAACAACCCAATATTTCCTTACTTATCAGACATTATTGTGTGTATTATGTAATTTACAATATTGTTTGTCAGTCTTAAATTATTTATTAATTTTTTATCATGTGCATGTATAATATTATATTATTGCATCGGAAACAACATTAGATATATGATATTACGTTACACAAGGTGTCTTGTGCAATAGCTGAATAGTTGCTGATAATGATGTGTTAATTTGAAATATGTTTATGATGTTGTAAAAGTTGTGTAGGTGTACATTATAGTGAAATACTTGTATCCGTCGACTAGCGGCTATCGGACGGCCGGCCGACCACATATATGCCGTCAAAGTATGTTTTTTAAATATTATATTTAGACGCCATAACAATTTATTGTTAGCAGTAACGCCATGTTCAAATTTTGGTTGACTTGTGATACAAATTTTAAATTATAGGTGTTCCAGTTCTAGAAAAAGGTATAAAATTTGTAAATGGATATAATACCAAGGAGAAGCTCTAGTATTAATAATGCAACTAATTCCATCACCAATGTTTGCCGATTATGACATATTATTGGCTTGCGGGCTGCTTATATTTTGGTGCGGCTACTGGTTTGTGCACATAAGTGCAATATGTTACGGGTAATGATAATTATATACAATTTATCTTGTTTTTTTTTTTTTTTTTTTTTCATTAATTGGTGTATAAACATTTACGTTGTAATACTGTGTGTTTTATTAATTACCTATACATATTATATTTTTATTAACAGGAAGTTCAAACTCTACAGCAAACCCAAACCAGAACCATCGATACAGTCGATACCATCTTTAGTAGCTATAGAAAATGGTTTACCAAGAAATAATAATAAACAGTATCCGGGTGTTAGTATATTGAAACCATTAGTGGGCGTTGACCCAAATTTATTTGTGAACTTGAGCTCGTTTTTTCAAATGGAATATCCAATGGTAATATTACATTATTTTATGAGTCATTATAATCTTTTATTATACATTATATAAATAGTTACACACACACACAAACACAAATATATATATATATATATATATATATATATAATATAATATTATTTGCAGTATGAAGTATTGATATGTGTGGTTGATCCTCATGATCCAGCTGCAATGATAGCTAATCGTTTATTGGATATGTATCCTTCAGTGGATGCTAGACTATTTTTAGGTATTTTAAATATTAGTAGTTTCTTAAAAATTGTAATTATATTTTTGGTACTTGTTTGTTATTGCCCAACCACTATTTACTCGACATGGTGTTTCACAGAAATCGGGGGATATTTTCAAATTAAACTGTCCGAGTTATATTTTATTAGACTCGATATATTATATAATTGTTTAGTTCAAAAATATTCCTTGATTTGTTGTGAAACACTATGTTGACTAAATAGTGGTTGGGAGATAACAAACAAGTTCCAAATTATTTTTTTAATTTTATTGAAAATTAAAATTGTATTTTATAGGCGGTTCTCAAGTAGGCGTTAATCCAAAAATCAATAATGTTCATGCAGCTTACCTAGAAGCCAAGTATTCATTGATACTCATATCGGATAGTTCAATAAAAAGTATTAATACACTGAAAAATATATTTTTTTTACATTAAATACCTACCTACTATTAAAACTATTATTATGAACATTACAAAAATGATAAAAATATTAATATTTACCTATTTTAATTTCCAGTGAAAAAAGATACATTGTGCGATATGGTTGATAATATGGCTGAAGATGTTGCCATTGTTCATCAAGTACCATTTAAAAGTGATCGAATTGATAATAGCACTTCACCTATTTTAGAAGATGCAACAGATCCTTCTTCGTTTTTAAAATTAGATGGAAAAATCAAATGCCATAATAAAACTCATAAACAACAACTTCGTTTTGTTGCCACATTGGAAAAAGTATGTACTTTTGTAAAGTATTAAATTAATTAATTTAAGAGGACACCATACCATCCATTTTTAATGGGTTTTGTATAGAAAATTTTCAAAAAATCAAATTTTAACAATTAAATAAGAACATGAATAGATATTTTCATAATTCACTCTGCTTAGAATCTAAAAATCTTCAAAGAAATTTTAAAAGTGAATCAATAAATAGTCCCATATCATCTGTACAACTTTTTATTGTTGTGTAACGACATTTATTCAAATAATTTTAAAAATAAACAAACAAAAAAGCATTTAGAAACAATTTTAGAGTTAAAACACTTATTTATTAGGCTTTTCCTGATTTTTTTTACCATTTTCTGATTATAAATCAAAAAATGAAATGTACAAAAATTCTTTTTTTTTTTTTTTAGTTTTTTCAATCATTAGCTATTTTTATTAATTAATATTTTGCAAAAAGCTTATGAGATTATTGTATGAAAATATTGTTTACATAGAATTTTAAACTCTAAAATTTCTTTAAGAAGTTATTTTGCTCATTTTTTGTGGATAAGTTTATACTGCTAAGAATCATTGGTATGGTGTTCTTTTAATACCTTTACCGGGGAAACGTTAAGAGAATGACCAATTATAAAGGTAGGCTGCCTCAAAATAACTTACTTTACCGCGTCACTTACCTTAATGGCTGATCCTATATTTGTATACAGAATATACATAGTATATATAAGTGAATAATGCATTTATTTGTAACAGTAGTGTATACTGTAACTCACAATTTTAAATAAACAGGTTACTCGACGATGTATGTTCTGTATGTACTGACTGTGGTCAGGAAGCGTTACGTTGATTTTATAGCGCTAATAGCCTTTAGGCCAATAAAATCATTCTTTTCTATTAAACATGTATTAAAATAGTTATTTTAACACTATTATTTATTATGTGTAAAATCATGATATTCATACAATTATATATGCATTTCATGTAAAACTAAAGTATTAAGCTCTGATATGAAAACATTATTTTTACTTTTTCTTAATCTATAGCCTTAAAAAACAATAATTATAAAGTTTGATCATGTTTGGTCAGTTATTAAAAAATCAACAGGCATATCCATTGTAATGGACATTGGGAATTGGGATAAAATAATTATAAATAAAGGAGGTACCTATATATTGTAATTTTTTTTTTTTAGTAATATGAAAAAAATATATTGGATTACTATATAAACATAAGTATTAAAAAATTTTATTTAAATCGTTATTATTATTAAAAAAAAAAAACATTAAGAAAATATCAAATAGGTACATATCTATAAAAAAAAGATTTATTATATTTTAAAATAAAAATTCAAGTATTACGTTAGCACATTTTTGGATTTTTTAGACCCCCTCCTCCCCCTTGTCAGTAATTTCCAGAAAATGTCCAACCCCCCTACTTTATTACGTCAGCATATGTCCAACAATCTCCCTCTCTATTAAAAAAAAAAAAAAAATTCTGAATATTTTGAATTTTATTTTACATGTTATTATTATTTTTTTATTACTGCTGACTTCAGCATGGTTCTAACCCCCCTCCCTATCTCTCTTTTCAGCAAATTTAAGCATATTACCGACCCCCCTTCCCCAAGTACTTATTTAATACTTGAACACCCCCTATCTTACCCATTATGATTTATGTGTCAACGTTCAATGGATTTATTAAATATTATAAAATAAAAATGTATTTATTTAAAAATTAAGTAATGTTCGTCACAGTCTATCAGTCATTAAAATATTAATGTACATATTTTTTTTTTTAATAGATATATTGCGGTGTCACTATAAAACTTCAATTCATATTTTATACTTATATCTACATAATATATCATAAAATAGGTATTTACATAGTCTATTCAATAATATATTTTAAAAGACTAGTGAAGTTAGGAGTGAAGTAGGAAGTGAAGTGAAGTGTAGTAGGAAAACTAATTCACAGAATTAAGTTTTAGTAAAGAATTCGTAAAATTAATTTACATTGTCGAAGATACGTTTATAATATTATACAAATTTGGGGAAGTTGCTTATACAGAATAAAATATGTGTTTCTTTATGTTAATGCTTAATATTTTAGTTTTTCCTTTATTATGGGAAAAGTATTAAGAATATTGGTATTTTGAAAAACCATCGTATTCAGGACAATAATATACATAAAATAAATATATAACTATGTGAATATCTGTGAATTTAAATGTAATAAATAACAGTGTTAAAATAACCATTTTAATACGCGTTTAATAGGAATAAACAATTTTGTTGGCCTAAAGACTATTAGCTCTAAAGAATGAGCATAGCACTTCCTGATCGCATAAATCAGCTTCGTAGAATAACCTGTTAATTTACAATCATGCTGTGACAGACTTCTCGATAACTAATCAGAAGTTGGTTGAGAAGAAATGAACACTAAACTGTCTGCTGCCAGATCTTAACGTGCATTAGAAAATAAATACTTTTGCAGAACAAATTTACTTTACTAGGTATGTTTTATATTGATTTAAAATTTCAAGTAAAAATCTATTAAATTGAATTACATCATAACCCATTTCTATATAATTGTTAATGAGGCATTTGTAGGTGAATGTTTTTCCTGTACCTCTAACTCTAGGTCCATCAATAAAATATGAATTAGGAACTTTTGTATTATCAAGACTGACACATTTCATAATATTATTTATTATATCATGTTCTTGATTTGCACTATCAATTAAATCACATTGAAAAGATAATGGTAATGTATTTTGTTGTTTGATTCGCTATTTATAATAGTAACATTATATTTTGATAAACCAATTGATATGAATGACTGACCATGCAATTTTAATGTTGCTGAAATATCTGGAAAGTTTTTTCATAAGCAATAGTGTCGTTAGAAAATTGTATAACGTACTTTATTCATTGCATGTTTTAATGTTTCCCATAAAACATTAGCGATATAAGTTCTCTAAAAAATACATATATATGCATACATTTGTTGAATTTGTTTGGGTGGGCATTTGAAAAAATTTTTTCACTTACACAACGATACCATTCTGAATCATCTGATAGCAAATTTCGGTTTTTAGTTTCATCTTTAAAGGTAGGAAATGTTATACCATTATATTATGTCCTTATGTCTGAATAATTTAGCATCAATAACATAGAGTAGAATTAATCTTAGATAATACTGTTCACCATCAGATGGTGATACATGGTACATTCTGCCAATGACTGGCTGACATTTAACTTGTTTTTTATTGCTTCCCATTCCAAACATAATACATAGGTGTCTCGGTATAACTATATACACTTTTAGTTTCTTTATTTTTATTTAAATTTAACCATCCTATTAATGTAGTACTTTTCAATTCTGCGTGCATTAAACCTTCTGCTGCATTATCATTGGTGAAATATACTTGTTGTTCATCGGGTAAAAGTACTGCGAGTCGTACTACAGTATGAGATTGCTCATGCATACTGTATGAAAATATTCTATAAGCTGCTTCACATGATCCAATATATCTAGTATTTAAATAAGTTGAGATTTCATCATAATTCACTGAAGTTTGGTCGACAGTAACTTGGAGATTAGCACAGTTATAACTTTTATATATATATTTATGTGAGTATTTAACACTGTGGACACTTGCACAAATTTCAACATTAATGTGAGCTTCAAAGTATTTTAATAGAAAGGGATATACGGTACAACATATCAATATCAATACATTTTCGGTTAACCGTTTCATTTATTGTTAGGCCATTATCTCTTCTCATATATACAGGATATCCATTGTAGTTTTCTCTTATAACTTTTGAAAACGATTAGGGAATTTTTTTTTACACTGGGGCATTCCCCATGTATACACTCTTCAAATTTAGATTCCTACAAGGTCCATGTATCATGACTTTTTACTAAATTATACAATGTACTATCATGATTTGGATCAGGAATTTCTGCGGACACAACTTTTCTTTTTTGACATTCTATTGTATAAATGTAAGTTTTTACATCACCAAATATTTTTTTTGTTCATATTATTTTTAATAAGTACTTTTGCATGAAATACATGAACAACAATATTGGGTCTGTTCTTTGCAGTTTCATATGAATGAATACTTGTATTAATCTCTGGCCATGAAGCATTACAGGTAAATGTAATGAACAAATCTGGTTTTCCGAATTTCCTTACTATTACCATATTGATAATTCTGTACCATATTTAATGAATTTAAATTAATTTAATTTATAATTAAATAATAAAATAATAATAATATACATTCATTTAATAAAATTAATGAAATATATTATGTATGTTTTTAATTTTGTCAAAATGTCCATTTATCATTCCTTAATAATTAAAAAACATATTTTTCAATGACATAAAATACACTTTATACCTGTAAATTTTTTAGATTCTGAGTGTAGCGTGGAATACATTAGTTTTACAATAATGTGTTTATTTTATTTTTATTGTTTTCTGTATGTTTTCCTATTTTTAAGTAGATGTCAAGGAGGAGTTTTTAGGTAAAGAGTTTTCATGTAGAAAATTAATTCTAGTTGATGGATGTGTAAATATCCATTTAAGTGTAAAGGAAAATTATTGAAAGTAATTTTTTATAAATAGGAAAATTATGATGTCAGAGATTTGAACTTAGGGACCATATATCATAACACTATTTATATTGAAGTGATAATATTTTTAAAAACTTTTAATCACTAGTAATTTGTAAACATTTTGAGAATTGATATTTTATGTATACACATTTTTGGGTAGAAGAAATGAAGTAGGAGTTTCCAAGTAAAGGGCTTTTTGATTGTAAATTTATTTAAGTTGGTACTTTAAAGAGGTAAAATTTTTGATTTTCTCTTAGTTTTATATTACACTATTACTAGTGTAAAGAAAAAATAACAGAAAGTTCTTATGAATTGGAAAATACTATTATAATGAATTTCCGATTTCGTTCATAATCATTTTTTTTAAATGTAGTGATTTATCTTTGATTTAAAATTTAAATTTAATACTATTCTATTTAATGGCTGATAGGATGATGGACCAATTTCCAACTCCTATAGACGGACAGATTTTTTATAAAGAATATTTATCATATTATATTCTATAATAAGTAAAGTAAAATTGTTATTTAGTGATGGTACAACTAAGATGACAAGGAAGTAGTCTGTTGGCAATACTTCTTTTATTAGAAAAATATTTTAATAATGTTATACTAGTACACTTGGTCAATTTCTGTTTAGTCTGCATTTCAGATTTTCAGGTAAAATATAAAGGACATATTATGTTGGGCAGACATGCGGGGGGCCTGGGGGTCTTTGCACCCTTAAAAAAGTTGGTGGCTTCAAGCTGGCATCTCTGATTTAATAGTTATTTTTGAGAAAATAATTGCAAACAAAAAGTGAGTAAATTGCCAAGCAATTCTGAAAAATTTTCATTGTAGACTTCTTTCAATGATGAGTTGCCAACATTAAAGGTAGATTTAAAAATGAAATTTTATCATATTTTATTGTTGATTGTATTTTAGTATAATTTAAATATTGACATATCGCTTTACTGAGAATAATAAAGTTTAAAGTGGTACCTATATCTTATTTATACTCTTGCAATAAATATTTTTTAAGCTACTAACAATTTAAACTTCTGCAAACATAATTGCAGTACTGATATGCTTATGATGAAATTTTATACTTTACCTAAGACCATAAACAAATCTGTTAACTAAATACTGATGAAGATGTGATACCTACATTAGGGTTGTTCTTAGTTATAGATGAAGAAAATTAAATATTGTTACATTTGATTTCGTACACCCTCATTTTGTTAATTTTCATAAGAATTTAGGTTAAATTTGGTCATAATTCACCCCTTCCCGTGCCCCAAAAGGGTTGAGAAATAGCCAAAGAGGATAATTTTATAGTTTCTTGAACATAAATAAAAAATTATATAACTGAAATTATAGAACATTATATTTTCAATAAAATATATATTTATAAACAATTTTGTAAATTTATAATTTTCTAAGAAAAATAATAAAGTAAAAAATATTTAATTTATTTGGCTAATTTGATTATTTACAGTTATTTAAATATATTTTACTAACGGTTGAAGATATGATAAACTATCTTAGATAAAAATTAAATTAAATTTCCCAATAAAAAGGTTATGCAAAGGTAAACAATTAATAGTAAACAGCTTAAAGTTGTAAATGAATGTGCTGTAAAATTAAAAAAGGACTAATAAAAGTACAATAATGGAATAATTTGTGTATTTTGTGACTTATTAAGTGATTAAAATATTTAATAATTTTTTTTGTTTACACGTATAATATTAATAACTGTTAACAGGTGATATTTGCATTAAAAAGCAATACTTCATTTTCAGGATAATAAAAATTTTGGTTTAAAATAAGAGAAGAATAAAAACCTTACTTATATTAAATAATTCTATTTAATAAAAATTATATTAAATGTAATTATTATCGATTATGTTCTATAATATTTTTACTTGACGAAACTGTAATGAAGTAAGTAACATAAACTAGGAAATAACGAGAAATTTCATCAAAAATCTTTACCTATGAAATTTATAAGGATTTTTAGATTAATATAACATACATTTGACTAAATATAAAATGGTTGATCCAATGGAATTTTTACTCTTTCTATTAGGAAATTTGATTTTTATATAAGATATTTTATCATATTTCTATCTGCTCGTAATACTAATATATATTTAAATAACTAAATGATCTTTTTAGACAAATTCATTATATATTTTTTGCTTAATTATTTTTCTTGCACAATAATACTTACAAAAAATTGTATAAAAACATATTTTATTGAGAACATAATGTTCTATAATTACAGTTTTATTTATTTTGTGTTATAGTTTTATTATTCAAGTTCAAAAACTATATAATTACCCTCTTTGGCTATTTTTAACCCTTTTAGGACATGTGAAGGGAGCGAGTGATCATGACAAAATTTAACCTAAATTACTTTGTTATGAGGATGAACAAAATGAGGATATTCAACAATTCAAATGTTTAAAAATAAGGACTATCCTAACCCACATATTTTGTTGTCTCCATCTATAAAACAATATAGAAATATAGCAAAATTACACTACACAAAATAATAAATGTGGCTAAATTAAATTTGAACTAAAACACCTATTAACAATTTTTAAAAGGAGAATATTTTCTAGTAAATGACATCCTTTTTGTAAAACATCATTTAACAAAAAAATTACAGCTATTTCAAAAAAGACAAACTTAAAATGCTGTAATTTCTTTGTTAAACAATACTTTACAAAAAGGATATGTCATTTAATAGAAAATATTCTCCTTTTAAATATTGGTAAGACGTATTAGCTTTCATTTTAACATGTACGCCACATTTTTTGTTTTGCACAGTTTTGCAAAATTTTGTCATATTGCCTATTAGTTTGACAAAAACAACAAATATAGGTATCATGTTGATTTAAAGATATTATTGTATTGTAAACAATACTACAGAACCAATACAGAATAAATTTTTGTGATTTATTGAAATATATATATTTATATATATATATATATTTCAATAAATCACAAAGATTTAGTAGGTTTGCGATTAAATAAGTTAGTTTTTAATATATACAAACCATTGTCATACATTTTTATTATCATGGACTTTGTAAAACAATTATTAGTCTCAATTATTAAATAATATTAAGATATTAATATTTTTTAAGGGGTTTTGTATAAGCAATTAAATTGAGAAAAATTAAAATCCAACAATTTTTAAATATTTAATTATATTTTCTAATTAATTTAAAAATAGTTATGTGTCAGTACCATTTTTTATTGTTGTGTTATCACAATATTTATTAAAAATCACATTGACGCTCTATAACTACAATTTTTCTCAGTTTAATCGTAGAGTTAAAATTTATTTAAAATATGAAAGATGAGAATATTTATTATGCCGAACCGTGGAATTTTTTTTAATGTTTTTTGAAAGCTTAAAATCTATGATTGAAAATTGTGAAATTTTAAAATTAAAAAAAAAAAACAAAAAAAAAAAGTTTAATTAGAAAAGAAAAACACTTACAGCATAGTAAATATTCTCATCTTTCATATTTTGTATAAATTTTGACTTTGCGATTAGTAAGAGAGAAGTTGTAGTTATAGAGCGTGAACATATTTTAATACCACTAAAATAATGAGTGTATAGCATCCTCTTAAGTATTAGCATAATATTATATAGTTTTAAAAATTAAAAAACACAATTAAAATTGAAAATCAGTATGGTGGAAAAAATATATGGTGAATGATACAACAGGCTATAAATAAGAAGAGAGGATAGTGTATGAATGAAGGGAGTATTAAGAGAGTTGAGTATTGTTGAGAAAATAGAGTATTTAAGTATTTAAAGAAAATGTGAAAAAGTGCAGTCTTATGTTTTATTATAAAAAAAATATGTAAATAATTATCATGACATTATTAATTAAATATGTTTATAATAAATTATTTAAAATAAATTATACAGAAGTGTTTAGTAAGGGGGTAGTTCAGGTATTTAATATTCTTGGTACCCTATTGATATAAAAACCAAGCTATGTGCTTGGTGTTTGGGATATTAGTTCTTTATTTATAGGCAGTTGAGTTGATTGTGTATTAAAATTTTTTGGTAAAATGTATCATAATGGTTAGTTTAAATTGGTTATATATATATTTACCAATATTTGACATATTTAACTAGGTTTAAGCGCTGTTTATTATTTGGGTATCTAAAGCTTTTGCCATTGAACTCTTAACTCTTTGCTTTTCAGTTACCAAACATTTTAATGTATTATTTGTTTTGCAATAAATCTTGATACATTTTATTAGCGGTTGGAGTTGAACTATTTGTTGCTATTTTTGGTGCTATTAAAGAATCTTAAATTTCTTTACATGATTTCAATGATATTTTTTATACTACTATTGATTTGATCACTATTATATAAATGATATTTAAACTTTTAACAGTCTATTGTTTACAGTTGTAATTTTATGGGGTATATGTGATGAGTTGATCGCTATTCCTTTCGCCATTTTTTTTTGTGTCTGTGTAAACTGTACATATTGTGTATTTAATTTTATAATGGTTCTCAATATTTACATATAATATATTAATTATGCAGTGATATATGATTATGATTTAATTATATCATCAGTATATTATTCTAAATCATAATTATACCTAATATTTATCATTAGATCGGATTATTAAGTTATTTATTTATTCATTTATCATTTACAATTATAGGTATAAATTGAGATACAGTAGAATCTCAATTATCCGGGGTAATGGTGGGTAGGAATCACTAGGATAAATGAAAATCACAGTGAATTACAATAATGTACAATGTTATACCTTATATGCATACGTGTATACAATTTTATATATTATATACATATCTATGTGTGTGTATATTGTCATGTTATAAAGTTATCAGGGCTTGAACTATGAAGTTCTTTGTTTTTTGCGGTTTGAAATGATTTTCCTCACTTAACCTACATACAATATACTGCTTATGCACCTATGCCTTTACTTTTGGTACATACAAATTTTCGGAAGAGTGAGCACTGTTAATCGCGAACACGGATAATCGAGACACGGTTAATCAAGGTTCTACTGTACATAAATAGGGGGAGGGGAGGTTAAATAAATATTATTTACACCAAGTCATGAAAAGCCTTGCCTTTATATTCATCAGTCCCCACCCTATTTTTATGCATAAAATATTAAATACTGTTAAGTGTGTACAAATGTATATTAAATAATTAAACAATTATATGTTAATAATAATTGTATTCTTATTAAGAGTACGTCCGATTCTTAAGGAATTTTGTATAGGCAATTTTTATCAAATTTTTAGAATAATGGAAATCATACAAATTAAAAATATTTAAATATATCTTAAAAAGTAATTTAAAAATAGATTTGTGGCAGTACTTTTTTTTTTATTGTTATGTAATCATGATATTTATTAAAAAAACATGATTACACAATTCAAATGCCGTGTATCTTTAAAATAACATAGAAACCATTTGGAAAATAAGAAGTTAAACTATGTTTTGTTAATTACAAATTAAATATATAGCATAAAAATGTTGTATTTGGTAAATATTCAATTATATAAAATTAAAAAAATAAAACATTATTATGAAAATATAATTTTAATAAAACATCGAAAAAGTTTTCATCTTTTAAGTAATGTTTAATTTATGTTTTAATATTATTGTAGTCTTACTAGCATTTGAATTACGAAAGTACTATTTCGCTATGAAATTTTGTTAGTGTATAATATATTATAATATTATTATTTTTATATGATTAACATACATATGAAGAATTTTGAATAGGAGCATGGAACTCCAAAGCTAATATTAAATTATTCTCTTAGCTGAAAGGACAAGTTACAAATAACAGAACCCACTGGAATTTTTAATACTACAGTTAATACTACGAGTAAAATTTTAGATATAATTCTGTATAAAAGTTGTTAAAGAATTTTAATTTCAAAATCAGTGTTTCTGTGCATTTGATGAATTTTACAATTTTACAATTTTATAATTTTTGTGAGATTTAAATTTCTTTTACATTTTTTAAGATAATGATTTGTGATTTAGTGTTATTACGTATACAAACTAATATTGACCAGCAGTAAAACATTATAAATATATAGGTAAATCTAAGAAAATTGTAACTTATAAATGATAACTGATAATTTAACAAAAGTTAATCATATCTCATATTATAGAGCATATATATTTTTTAATCACATCTAAAAATTAAACTCAAATACACAGAAAAATAAAACACAGAAAAACATGGACTTACATTAGACTTTGGTTTTATAATTTTTTTTTTTTTATATGTAAGTAATATATTTAAGATTTTAAAATTTGTAAGACTTAATATTTTTTAAATAAAATATAAAAACCCAATTTATACAAAATATATTGTTTTATTACAACAATATATTTTGTAGAATTTGAGTTTTTATATTTTCTTTAAATAAATTACTCAATTCCACTAAAAATATTAATATATTATTATTTTAAGATTTTACTCCAGAAGAATTTCAAACAAATTGTGCAATTAATATTTTAGCTTATAATATATTTTTGGTGTTTAGGTATTTTTTGGTACTGCACATGCTCGGGTATATTTGGTCGCTAATCTTGTAGGAGCTATATGCCACACAGGCATGTCAACACTATTGCGCAAACAGGCAATGGATGAATGTGGTGGATTAAAAGCATTCGCTGCATATTTAGCTGAAGATTATTTTATGGCAAAATGGGTAGTTGCCAGAGGTTGGCGAACTACTGTTAGCAGTCGTCCTGCATTACAAAATAATGGTAGTGTTGATCTAAATAAATTCCATGATCGTCTTAGAAGGTAATATATAATTATTGATTATCAAAAAAAATAAGTACTTAAATTAGTATTAAAAATACAATTAAATATAACATAAATACAATTTCATTAATATTATTTTACCTTTTGTAATTATATAAGTATTTATTTATTTTTCTAGGTGGGTTAAACTTAGGATAGCCATGGTACCACATACAATTGTATTGGAACCACTATCTGAGTGTCTTATATTGGGTGCATGTGCTGCTTGGTCTGCTCATACACTGTCTGGCGGTTCAATAGATCCTTATGCATTTTACATGGTACATGTGCTTGTATGGTTTTTATTAGATTGGATTCTTTTAAATGTGATGCAGGTATGCATATTTAAATTTTAAATTTAATTCATATATATGTAATACAATGCATTATTACAATATTATCAAAGTAAATGATAAAGTATTGTGTAATATTAAATATTAAAAAAACAAGTAAATGAACATCAAATAGATTTATCTTTATCATTCATGTTTTCTTTAAATCAAGTTTATCAAATAAATAACATTTGTTTGATAGACTACGAACAATTATTACAATGTTCGACTAAATTTTATTTAACTGCCAATTAAGCTAGCGTACAGTTTAGCCAAAACTTTAGCAGCAATTTCATTATTACAATGTTCCGTTAACCCTAACCATTAATTCAAGGTGGATTGATGAGATGTAAACACTTTTCCCCGACCATCTAAGATATTATGATTGAAACGATTACACTAGTGGAAAATTCCACTAGGGCTACTCCACCAAGAGCTTGTTTCTATGATTTTATAGGTAGAGGTAATTGTAAAATTTTTATGAAACAACTTTTTTGAGGAAGCTGCTTAAAAAGATATGAGTAATATATATATATATATATATAATGTGCGTATAAAATATGAATTAATACATAGGTACATATATAGTCATTATTGTTATTAGTTATTTATAATAAATATAATAAATATTTTATTAAGTTATATTATTTTGATAAGTATGTTAAATTTATATCAATTTAGAAATTTTTTCAAATGTTTTTCTTTTTTCTACTTGTTTGTTGTAGGTTTTACATACAAAAATCATTCTTCTGTTAATATAAAATTTCACAATGTATTTGGTGAATTAATTTTAGTGATCCATACAATTAATAAATTATTAAATACCTATGTATGACATTAGTACAAACATTTTTAATATATTAGTCATTTTGGAAACGTATAATTTAATTTAGTTACTTGTTTAGTTTAAATATACTGTATGTTAACATTCAAAACCAAATATTTCAAAGAAGTGATCTCTCTCTGTCATTACATTAGTATTTTGTATTTTTTTTAATATTATATCATAAGAAATTAAGTTATATATATTTTAATTTTTTTATTATATTTATAATTTATAAATTTAAAATTTAAAACATTATTTGTGTTGTGTTTATCAAATTGTCAACTACGAGTATGGCCGTTCCAAAATTTCATTTTCTTAATTTTCTACATATTATATTTATGTTTTACACTTTCTTGGATATTTTATATAATTATACATATACATGTATATACATTGGTGAGAATTTAGGTATTATTCTCAAAAAAAAATTTAATCATTAAATGTTTGCCCCCTCCCAAGTGAAAAATAGTTTCTGCCCCATTGATAGCATATACTTGTCATGTTAGCAAAAAGCATAGCACAAAATTGAGATTAAGTCTAGTTTACCACCTCAGTCATGAATTTCATGATTACGAATATATAAATATAAAATTGTGGAAACAGTTAAAAGTTATAGCAATTTTAAATAATTTTTGTACTATTAAAATCAACACATTTTATACTGCGATTTCGTTTAAAAAAGTTGTTTTTTTTTTAATAAATCCTCGAAATCTATTTACTTTTGTTTTTTTTTTTGATTTGTTAAAAAACTACATTTTTTATACAAAAATGCAATGTAAAATATGTGGTTTTTGAGAGTACAAATACTATTTAAAATTGCTATAACTTCTTAATCATTTGTTTCCACAATTTTATTTTTACATATTTGGAATTAGGATTTAAAATACTATCCATTAAAAAAATAAAAATTGAAATTTGTGACTGGGGTGGTAAACTAGACTTATTCCCGAAATTGTATCAATAGTCTAAAAATCACTAAAAATAATAATATTTGACACAAAAAAATAATTGTGCTTGGTTGTAGAAAAAAAAAACCAATAAATATTATTTTTATTTTTTATTTCAGAATGGGCCTTTGCCGTTTACAAAATTTGAATTTTTAGTTGCTTGGATGTATAGAGAATTTATGGGACCATACTTGTTTTTGACAGCACTTTTATGGCGCCCATCTGTTGTTACATGGACTACACAACAGTATCGTCTACGTTGGGGTGGTATATCAGAAATTTATAACCAACAATCTACAGGCTCGAGCTCAGATACCATAACTGCCACAGTGCCTATAGCAAATACCAGTGTCACATATGACACAACTGTGCCTAATAACTATTGTAGTACTTACCAGCAGCAACCACCAAATGGTATTGGATTCACTTCAAAAATTAAAGTATAAACAACAAAAGCTACAAATTTTTCTACGAATTTATATTTAACACTAAGATAATAATATGCCCATGATCTAAGTATGTAATAATCGCGGTATTTAACACAGGTTGGAGCTTGATGCAATCCCACTCATACGTTTACAGTATACATTCTATGTGAAGGTAGAATTATAATTTTATAACACTTGTATTTATGACCAATAAAATACAAGGTCTTCTATCAGAATTAGAATTCAAGATGTATAGAATTATATAGGTATATATATATATATATATCATTTCCAGGTGATGGTAGGTATTCATATTTAAAAGGAACATTATTCTAGTCATTAGTTTTATTCAAATTAAAGAAAAATTGATCTAAAATTGAAATTTGTGAACTACCACCGTAATTTAAAATGATGAAGAAGAAAAAATAATATAATTATAATATTCGCGCAAACGGTTTTATATTTATTATTCAGAGCCATGTATATTAATATACTTAACATATAATTAAAATTAGGAGGAAGTATTTTTTAAATGTCCCTGTGGTCATCGGTTTTAAATTATAATATAAATGTATAGTTAGATATTTATCTAACACAGTGATTATTACATAGCACACGGACCCATATTAAAAGATTTAAGCCACAGATTTCCCTACTAGGTTCATTTCAAATTATTAATTATTTTTATTACAAAATATACATTACCCTTTCATAAATTTTTATCCATTTTCACATACATTAATTTAATTATTGAGAAGTATGGTGTATTTGTGGATTGTGGATTATGTTGTACATTTGTATTTATACACGGCCAGAACGACATAATCACCATTAACTCTCTTGTATCACAGTCGAAGAACCACTCATTTAACATACAAATTAGTTTATAGTTATTTATTATTATTTATAAATGTACTGTTATAAAATGTAGTAATTTTGTACGAGCTCTAACCTGTGTAATTGAGAGCAGATATATGTATTATGTACCTATTGAAAAACAATTATGTGCAAAAATATTTTTCCGTATCACGTGCCTTTTGAAAACTCTATATTGATAATATTTATGTATAATACTGTAATATATAACAATACATAGGGATGTATACGCTTTGTTTTTAATGTTTTATATGAAAATGTTATCATTTTGTAATTATAGTAATATATTACAATATTAAAAATATTATTTTGTTAGAATGTTGGTATTTTAAATTTTTTATGCATTTGTTTATACTTATTTATATTTTGAATTCAACAACATATTATTACAGTATGATAGGGCTACCATAATTTATTTTTAAAAAACGGGACAAAAAATAAATTATAGGTATTAATTAGTTTTAAGCAAAAGTTCCACCATCCAAATACTTAACAAATTTTTCTTATTTACTCTATAAAAACTTATTATTTTTTCTATTAAAAACTTTTCAACTTGAAGAATTGATTTAATCGTATACATGATCCACTTTTCCGATCAAATATTTGG
The DNA here is from genome assembly GCA_025469235.1 of Pemphigus obesinymphae. Classification (NCBI taxonomy): domain Eukaryota; kingdom Metazoa; phylum Arthropoda; class Insecta; order Hemiptera; family Aphididae; genus Pemphigus; species Pemphigus obesinymphae. Next base: position 72,256 of record JAIPRL010000723.1, read on the forward strand.
CCAGGAAAGTTCTTCAAGGAGTTCCTTTTTTGAACTTTTGACTTTTTATTTATTTTTTATCTTTCTTTTTTTACAAAAAAAAAACATTGTCTTAAAAATTTGATATAGTTGTTAAAACTTAGATTGATTATTGTTCTGTTATTATTAATAGAGCTTCTAACTACAGTAAATATGTCAAATGCCATTTGTAACTTCCAAATTGTCCATTCTATAGTACTCAGTATTCATTAATGAGAACACATATTCTACTGCTGTATTTGAATCAGGGTAAGTAAAAGAAAATGCAACGTCCTCCATCTATATTGCTTTTATACTAAGTTCATTAAAATTTATAAAAGCTGATAAGTGATGTCTTTGCGAGTGACATTTTTGCATTTGAAATTTTGTTCTTTAAACACTTCTTCAAATACTTTAAATTGTTTGAAAAAATTATTTTCGTCGATACCTACTAATATTACAAATTTAATTGATAAAAGTTGTTGACATTTTTTTTTTTATGTAACTTCAAATAATAACTGCATATTTTTGAGTACATGTATATAATACCTAATATATGTCTATGTGAAAATAGAAATATATTTCTGTCAATTATATATTTTTCAAAAATGTTTTTCTCAAGTAAAAATTGAAAAATACTTATGTTAAATATTAAATTTGGAATCCGGGATAATTAACCATCCTGAAAGGCTTTTTCGGGACACCGGAATGCAATGCTCAAAACCGACAGTGTCCCGGCTAAACTGGGACATGTGGCAATCTTACAGTATGAATATAATTGTTAAAATACAACAAGTTTAATATTTTGTTTTGAGTATAAGAATGTGAATTGCAAAAGTATTGTTAAACTAGGTGGATGCAAAATTAGCAGTAAGTACCACAATAAATTAAATAATAGCACTCAATATTGTTAGATAATAACAAACTAATCAGTAGTTATACAGATAAATACATAGAAAGATGTAAAGAAAATAATAGCAATTAATAAAATATGAATTTATACATATGTACACTGTATAGATATTATTTTATTTGAATAAATCTACATTATTCATTACTTTCACAAGAGATAATAAAATAATTATAAGTGAATAAGATATATACCTAGTTTTTTAATTCATTATTTAATTTAAATAAATCATATATAATGTGAGATTGTTACACAGTTACAAAAAATAGTGTTGGTATAACAAATATCCAATTCATTGGAAAAGAGGTTTTTAAATGTTTATATTTCACATTCTCTATATATTTGGCATTTAACCCCAAAACTTTGTCGTTTAGATCTGACTCTGTTATTAGATATTGACATAATGAAGTGTAGTATATACTCTGAATTTAAAAATGTTTAAATATGTGGTGTGACCATTAGGTCATTAGGTAGATACAACATCTCTACTTTTCTTTTCTTTTTTTATCAAATGGTTAAACTATTAAAAATTTAATGATATTTTTTAAAACTTTTAAGTTTTTAAAATTAACAGTTTTTGTTAAAACTGTTAATCACTTCCTCAAGTTTGAGGAATTATCACTAAAAAGGATAAAACATTTCAACTATATTAGAAGAAAGTATATTCCCTATCCTCTTAGTTTGACACGTGTATATTAGACGCAAATTATTACTACCTACTGATTATTTTGTGAAGTCAACATAATCCTTATCGCCACTGAGTATATACATTTAATTTTGAGGGGAATTGTGAAAATAAGTCATCCTTGAAATTGTACTTGGAACTATAGAACATAATTTTATTTGGAGTTCTGACATCGACAGTGAAATCCAACTGCGATCTTCATAACAGATAAATACAACTTAAATCAATACCTATATTTTTCACTTTACTTACCTACTTGGAATTTAATATAAAACACATTTATTTTTCAAGTTCAATAAAATGTTTTTATTATACTCTTCTATACAATAACAGTAATTATATAAATTATATATATATATATAGTATATTATAGTAATTATAGTAAATATTTATCATAAATGTTTGTATACTAACATAGTGTCACATAGATATAGAAAAATATACACGTGTATTAGTATATCTATATTATCTACTTAAGAATTAATAATAAATAATCAATCACAATAACAATGTCCAAAATAAATAAAAAATTGGTAGTTATAATGTAATATAGACTATACGATTTAAAGTCTTCGAATGATAGGTATAAAATATTATATTTATTATAAAAAAGTTAATGGTTTTTCTAAAAGAGAAAATAATAAATTGTATAAACAAGAACAAAATATAGGTATTAATAAACAAATTATGACATATATTATTATAATGTACATAATTCTAATAATAAATTATTCATTATTAAAAAATATTTGAACAATAACTAATTAAATATTTTCATGTGCGAACGAAATAATTATTTACCTTTAAAATGTGCTTGAAGTTTACTAACTACTTCAACTTGATACTAAATATTTACCTATATGACGTATTTAAACGTGGTCGTTTTTATAGTAATAAAAATAGTACTATAATAATAATAACAGTCTTAATATAGACATGATTATAGAAATATATAGGTATTTAAAGTTTAATTAAAGTAAACTATTTTAATTTAACTATACGTTTATCATACGTAAAAAATATCTAGGTACATGACGATTTTTTAAAATAAAATCAAAGTATAATGAATTAAAATAAAATGCGTTAGCAACAAATATATTTTTATAAATTTTTCCAAGAACTTCCACTCACTACAATTTGACTATTTTCAATTATTTTCCCATATTTTAGATGTATGAAGTTAAACATTTTATATTTTTAAAGAAATATTTATTACCTATTAATATTCTATAATAATAATAATAGTTATAGTGAAACTCGACGTAGGTAGTGTATTAAAATAAAAGTAAATCGGACATCTCGAAAGAAAATAAACAAAATAATTCATAGTAAATACAGACATTCGGTGGCTTTGTAAAAAATAGAATCTGTACATAGAATTAGGCTGTTATAAATATGTACTTCATTGGTTTTTCCTAGCTGAGAACCTATATAATGGCATCTATATATTATAGAGATTTTAAAATATCAACCGAAGTACAATTCGACATTACTATGAATAATATTTAATAATAATAATTATTAGATGATACTCTATTTGTTATACACTACAAATGTGTCTAAAAAAAAGTCTTAACTTTTGATTGATTTTTGATTAATTTAAAACGTAGTACGAATCCGACTTAGTATCGTGAATGCGAATTAAAGATTCAAATACGTTTAATTTAATACGTCTAATTTAACTAAAAAGATTATTAGGTACTACTCTTTTTTTTCCATTCTCTAAATTTATCAGTAGGTATCTAACGGTATTAATCCATTCATCAGCGGCTATCAAACTATGACTATGACGTATTCACTATATACCATCGATATATATTGCCTACAACACTACTACCTACTAATCGTCGTCATCGTCATCGTCATCATCGATATCGTCGAACTCTTCGTCGTCGTCCGAATTCTCGTCATCATCGTCCTCGTCTTCTTCTTCGTCGTCGTCGTCGTCGTCGTCGTCGTCGTATTTTTCTCGTTCTTTCTCGTCATTACTCCTAACACCACTAGTACTGCTACTGCCAGTCTTGTTGTTATTAAGATGACTACTAAAGTCACTCGCGAAACCGGTTCCGTTACTATCATCGAAATGACGACCGTCGATTTTCATTACAGCCACGCCGTCTTTCACCTCGCTTTCCACGGCGGCGTGTCGACTGTCGTCGATATCGTGCCGACGGTATCGGCCACCGGTGACACGATCATTATCGACATCGCTGTTATCGTCTCCATTTTTCGAACGGTCGTTATCGCCGTCGTGGACGTTACGCTGATTTTGTTGGCGCTGTTGATGTTCGTCTCCTCGCTGCTGCTGCTGCTTTTTCTGGTCGTCCAAGTTCCCTTGATCCCGATTCCCGGTTCGCCATCTCCTTCTCCGACGTTTCCGCAAACGCCGGCTGCGCACCTTGACGCCCAGGCCTCGACCACCGTCGCCGACGCCGGTGAAACATTCGGTGGCCAGGTACTGCGCGACGTGACTGTAAACGGAATGGAGCAGCTGTAAACGTTGGTCTGATGCCGGAGAACCTGTTTCCGTGCCCGTAGCCATCCTCGAATTGCTCAGGTCCACGTCCGGCATCACCAGCTGTGATATTCTAATCGCTCCAGACCGGGTTATCCCGCCGGCAACCCGAACGCCGGACGCCGTCGAATTACTGTTGCGTCTTGCCGCCGGACCGCTGCCGAAACTGGTTGGCGCATATTTTTGCTGTTGCTGTTGCATGACGCCGCGCACCAGCATCATCGAGTGTTGTGGGTGTATAACGGTGTCCGCAGTGCCATGCATCACTAATAGGTTTATGCCTTTGCCGTGCGACGCCGGCAAATAAGACGACTCGTTCAGTTGTATCAAATCCGAACGATCATACGACATCCAAGCATTTCCATTGTTAACACCGTAATAACCGTAGTATCGCTCGGAAAACGACGACGCTGCAACAAACCATTAATGTCGTTAAATACAAGTACGTATATGGTATAAGCGCAATTTTCTAAACCGCATTTAATAAAAATTGTATTATAGGTAGGTAGTGATTTCCCGAAAGAAAAGTATCCACGGCAAGATACGGCAACGGGATGAAAATAATACGGATAAAAAAGACATAGGACAAAAAACCTGAATCCGTTCGTTTGTATTCGCGCTTGTTGGATAGGAAACTGGTGATGGGGTGTAATGAAAGTAATGATAGATTGGCACATCGTTTCCTTCAAAAATTCGATTCTGAGCAAAGCTCTGTGTAGTGTTATGTTCAGTAGTTTCCATTTTGGGTCTAAGAAGAAAATCGAAAATTCAAATTTTTAAAATACCAACTAGGTACAATTAATTTTCTATCAGAAAGATTTTTACCCGAAAAATCATACTCAAATCATTCTACGCAAATATGTACACCGAAATGCATGAAAAATGAATAAATAAAATTAAAACTATTAAACAGTGATCACCCAGTTTTTTATATTTTATAGTTTTTATAAACCACGTCGATATTTAAAATTTCAAGTTTCTGTCATTATAATTTATAATTTTCCAATTTTTAACAATTTTCAGTTATTTTTGGTAGTTTTTCTTTATGCTTTAGAAAACTACAGCCTACAGGGAAAATCGAAAAATCACGTCTTTATAAAGTATCTAGATCGAATTTTCTATCATAAAGCTCTATACCCAAAAAAATGTTTTACTCCTTCAATTTAAAAATGTGTATGCATATTTAGATACATAAACACCGAAAAATGTTGATATTTTAATCATGTCAATATAGTGTTATAATAAATAATTCGTGTATGTTTCACGTTTCTGGCATTATGATTTTCCAATTTATAAAAATTTTCGGTTGTTTTCCTTTATATTTAAGAAAATTACTTGGAAAATTGAAAAATGATCTCTACAAAGAACCAAATAGAATAAATTTATTACCAGAAAGCATTATACCCAAAAGCTTTTAATTTATAGGTAGGTACGTCTTTTACAAGAAAAATGTAGGTATAAAAACAAATAAAAACACATAAAAAAACACCTTGTAAAAAACATTGCAATATATTACTCGCTGTGCTCAAAATTTAACAAATAATAATGTTTAGGTGATTTAATGTATAGGTACTTAACTTAACCACATTTAGTAACATATTTAATTGCCTAATAGGTATACAGTTTGTAAATGAATTGGAAAGTCAGTAGCCCTAATTCTTATATAATGTGAATTTTTTACTGAATTCTTTTAAATAAAATATTTGACTATAAACTTCGGGTTTTGCATGATTTACAAAAATAAATATTTCTAAAATGGTCCACATTTTTTTTCGAAAGTTTGAAAATAGCTATTTTATATAGTTACTTATCGATAATATTAAGGAAAAGTAGTGTTGAATTCTGAATGAATAAGAGCAATTATATCATTTAATTCATTTATCAATTTGAAAAAATATTGCAAAATTGTAGTTTTTCACACTTTTAATATTGGTAGATTAATATAATCTTAAGCTACAATTTTACAATATTTTGCTTATTTTTAAAATTATGAATTGTTCTTATTCGTCCAAAACTCAACAACATTTTTCTCAATATTATTGATAATTATAACTACAAAATAGCTATTTAGAATTTTTTTTTTTCGACGTTTTTTGAAATATTTATTTTTGTTAATCGTGCAAAAACAGAGGCCATTAGTTATATTAAATTTTATTTAAAAAAAATGCAGTAAAATATTTGCCCTATATCAAGAAATTAGGATACTGACTTTCCAATTAATTTACCTACTGCAGTATACCAAGTTACCGGCTAATTATAATGATGATATATATTATATATTTTTCGACGATGTGTATTTACGTTAAAATTGGAATAATATTACTATAGGACATATTTTGTAGATATTATGTACACATGGAAAGTGTTTTAGAAAACTTGTATGTTGGATAATAATAATATTTAAATTTTTTTTAAATTTTCTTTTGTTCGTGTCTTCTTTATCTTAAATTCACAAAATATATACTTCTATAACTAATGAATTGTACGGGAAAATATTACACGAATAAAAAAAAAAAAAAAAAAATCAACATTAATGATAATAATGTTAAAGCAATTAAACTCTTCGGTTTATAACTGTTCATAACGTTAATAATATTATATTCGATAGAGAAAAAAAAGCTAATGAGTGTGTATACTGTACGTTTGAATCGATGTCACAGGTGCCCCTAAATTGCCTATATAAAACGCCTTACAAGACTATTATAATATAATAAAACAAGTTCAGAAAGCCTACTCTGCCAGCGTACTAAATTCCTGGTTTCTAAACATATTTTAATCAATAAACTAAAAAATATTATGAGACATAACAGTTAATATCTATATTCTTAGTACATAGTTACGAGTTTGTTGATTTGGTTACCAGGGAGATAGATATTCATTTTGTTTTATAATATTTTTAAATTATAATTGTTTAAAATACGTTTAGAAACTGGGAATTTAACATACTCACTTGTTTCTTTACGCCGAAGGAAACTACTGGAAATATCAAAAAATGATTTCTTCAAGGTACTAACTATGTAGAACCAATTGTCTGTTAAAAAAATATTCTTTTTGATCGAAAAGTTGCTTACAGAAAAAAAACAAACATCTTTGTAAAATCAATAGATTTCTAGTTCTGTTAAAAATCTAAAATTAAATGACTTGATTTATAAAATGACAATCATTATAATGTATAGAAATTGTGAACGAAATCAAGTGTAGGAGAAATTAGGATACGTTTGAATGAAAATCAAATTTTAATTTTTAATTATTTTACTTTTTGATATATTAAAAATATTTTCAGCCCAAGATCATTCTGACCTATTTTCAGACCTTACCTGTAATTTGCTTTTTGGGAAAAATTAATAAACACACCCCTTTTTCAAATTAATTAAAATGTACCTAAGAGTATCTTTTTACCTGATTAATTTGAATATGTATAGGGTACAATTGAACGATTCTTTAGTAGAATAACATATTTATTATGTAAGAGATAGTTGAAGGCACATTTAAATGAGAATTACATTTCTATTTTTAATTATTTTATTTTATGATCTATTTAAAATATTATTCCGTTTCTATTAAGTATACTGTTCTTTTTTTATATATATAATTTCTCATCATTATCTTAAAATTATAAATACATATTTGTATTCGGTTATCTATAGTTCAAATGTACCCCAAAGTATAATTTTGAACTAAAATTAAAAAAGTACTTAGTAACTTTGGTAAAAAATTACCTAAGTTGTTATAACGTATTGTATTAGAAAATAATACCATATTTAGAAGATATATAATATCACACAATTTTAAATACTTAAGATTAGACATTTATTAAATATTTGGTTTAAATGTATAATACAGCTAAAAATGTTTCCGAATGTTCAAAATCATAGATTTTTTTCCCCCTAACATCAATATAATGATTTCAAATAACCAATAAAGAAAACATACGTGATAAACAGTGCAACCAATCTAATATTATATTACTTATATACATTATTCATAAATATCGTCAGAGCCTGATTTATAGATATATTATAATCTATAGATACGAGGGCCCGGAGCAATACAGTTTTTGGGGGCCCCTTTGCTGTGTTAAAGTTTACTGCATACAGTTCTGAAAGACTGGCCTCCATTTTATTTTTTAAAATATTATTTAACAATATGTTTATAAATATATGATTGATATATTATATGTACTATATATTATTATTAGTATTGTGATTGATTGGATAATGTTTGATCAGTGTCAGTCATAGATATATAATAATTATATATTATATTATTATATGTCTATGGTATCAGCAGTAATGAAACCAAAAAATTTAATCGATAAAACAAAATATCCCTCAGTGACAGGCCACGGCCTGACCACATTTTTAAAGGGGCCGGCGATCAGAGGCTGGACGTCTTTGCAATATTTTAATCAACATAATAAACTATACTTGGTTACTTGATGAAAATAAGAGATCTATATTAATACTTATTTATTTAGGTAGGTACCTAGTTCATAGACTTCTCTATCTCAGTTGAATGCTAATATCTACAGAAATGTAATTCCCGGTGGGTGGGGGGGGGGAGGTTCGCATGCGGACGGAGTAGGCTTGTGGCCGCTGGGGTGGCTAGGGGCCGTTGTATTTTCATTTGGCCTGAGTACATTTTTAGAAGTTCGGCGCCACTGATTGTGATAATAAACGATAATGGTCAGGTCTCTAGACACACCGATTATATCAGTGGGAAGCTTGGTGACAAGGTTGAAAAATTGATATGAATATTGAATGCTCAATACGAAAATTTTGAATAGATTTACAATTTATATTTTATATTATTTATATTTATAAAATCCGAGTATTCAATAAAATTACAATAAATGGGGTATTAAATATAAATATTATCTACATTTGTATTATATTCCATTTGCTAAATCATTACATATTAGTATATTACTTAGGTACTATAGAATATTATATAAAATATACTTCCGAAATAGATAGAAAAAATCAAACAGTCACGAATAAACTTAAAGATAAAATTAAAAAAGCGGAATTATATGTTATTATATGGATTTATTTCTAAGCATAATTTATTATTTAATGTTATTGATCATTTAGGTAAAATATGCCGAGAAGCATTTCTTGATTCAAAAATTGCAAGCACTAAATATTAGCTGTACTATTTTTATTAAATTGCATTGAAATATGTCACACAAACACATAGTAGGTACATAATATTATAAACTATAATGCATAACACAACTTTTGAATCATCAGAACCAGACTCTCAAGTTCTTACTATCTGCTCTTGACTAAAATGTTTTTCGTAAATTAACGTCCTCGGCTTAACAACAAAATTGGAACAAGGAATTGCTTTTATCCATTTTTCCTTTAAAATTTCATTTTTGGGAAATTTAAAAAAAAACTCATTTTTAGATTCTGAGCGTAGCGAGGAGCTTATGGTTTTACAATGTTTATTTATTTTTTTTTCTGTAAACACTTTTTCTACCAGGAGTGCTCCGATCTTTTTATACTCATACCCGGTTTCCGGTAGCAAATTGCATCTAGTTGGTACTTTTAAGAGGTCATTTTTCGATTTTCATAATAGTTTTTTAATGCGTAAGCAAAAACTACCAAAAAATTACGAAAAATACGATTT